>JAVQIZ010190318.1:0-16436 GCA_036023535.2 Galaxias brevipinnis | reverse complement strand
CCTGTCCAATTACCCTTCCAGTCCGTATACTTGAGAGCTTGTTTGGTGTTTAGTGTTTGTTAGGTGTCAACCTGTGTGTGTTACTGTTTGTACGTTGACCCCCTGTTATTCCACCATTTCACTTTGTTCTCGTTGTGTGTAGTCTGTCAGTCCGCTGCGCAGTTTCCCCTGTATCCCGTCCGTGCCTAGTTTGCCGGCAGCTTTTGTTAGTACACACCCCTTTAGTTTTCTTTTTCCTGCACGCTGTGTAGAGTTTACGTTTACCGTTTTTGGGTCATTCCAGAGCAAGGGGACAGGTAAGATACCCCGGGGTATACATTGTGCACCACGTAGGTAACTCCCCTGTATTATTCCCAGTAGTTTAGCAACGCGTGCCATCCTCTGTATTTATTGTTGGAAGTTTTTTGGTTAGGCAGATAGCCCGGTTTTATTTATTACTTTGATTTGGCACCGTTGTAATTCCCTTGACTCCGGTGAAATTGTAAATAAACCTGTTGTTTGTAAACGTACACCCAACTCTACTGCCTCACTTATTATCTTTAACACCTAGCACATTACCAGCACGTTGTCACGAATTTTATGCTCATTCCACCAGCGGGGTTCGTAACAGTCTTAAACGGGAACATTATGAATGCCAGAATAAAGGTCTAAAGGTTTTCCTTCTTAAATTCAGGCTTCACAAAAATTAAACATCTAATAATAATAATAAATGGAATTTAAAGGCACCATTCTAGTAACTCAAGGACACTATACAAATGTAACAAAGTGGGGGTAAGCTAAAAAAACATCTGATGCAACCATTAGCTTGATGGTAACTGCTGAGATGCATATCCAGTCCTCTGCTGTTGCACATACAAGGTGGTATGTGTTGTGAGTCAATGTGTGTACCTGGGGTGCGTGGACCAAGTTCATCTCCAGCAGGCGGGTCTGCAGAGGTCCCTCGGTGGGCCTGTTGTTCTTCAGGGCGTCCAGCAGGAAGGAGGTGCACTGCTGGATCAGGTTGTACTCCATGAACACGTCCACGATCTGGACCAGAGAGAGAGAGAGATGAATACAAAGAGAATCATCAGCTCTGAGGAGACAACATACATATGACAGCTTAAAGAGGAGGAGATTTCAGACATCATCACGTGTGAAACTCTCACGTGCACAGGAAAAGGAAAAGACGGTGATTTGACTGACCTGTGTAATGTCAGCCAGTGGCTCCTCGTCCTGCACCAGCATCTGGGAGAACTGTAAGCCCTGTTCTGGACTGATCCGCATCACGTTCCTTAGCAGGAAGATCCAGTCTGGAGTGTAGCCCACCTGAACATATAGGACATCCACAGGCAGAGTAGTATAAGAAAATGCACTTTTCACGATTCATTTATCAGATTTCAAACACTCTTTGATTGGGCCACACAAACCTTCTTGGCATAGAGGACTATTTTCTGGAACTGTCCGGTCTCGGCAAAGCACTGAATGACCTTGTTGGGTACGTTGGCTCGTAGATAGACACTGAGGGCCAGAGTAGGGTCCACAGACTTCACCAGGTCTCCAAGCTCCTCCGAACATTCCAACTAAACAAACAGATAATAAACTTTAAGAGATCCAAGCAGATTTACCTTGTTAACAGTTGAGAAACATAAAATCAAACATTTGAAAACATATATCCCAAAACAGTTTTTTCAATGACCAAAAAAGGCAGCAGTGTCAGGTTCTATAACAAGTATTTTTAAGAAGATTGATTTCCAGGCAATAAGACTAAATCTAACGGTTTAAACAAAAAAATATTCAACTTTAATTTGAGTGAGTCCACAGACTGCTATGCCAGCTGACCACATCTTGAAAACTGTCCATTATTACAGTATTGTGGCAAGATACATTTAGCGTACATTGTAGCATTTAGCTAACATTGTAACTGTATTTGAAGCTTTTTTCAAACTACATAATTTTTCTGATCACATCTGTGTCTTGTACAGACAATAACAATAAAAGATGAAGGAAAACAACTGGTTGGACTCCTTGCCTTGTCCTCTTTGAGCCACTTCTCCAGCAGCTGCTTGCGGCCCTGCTGCAGGACAGGCCTGCACAGTTCTAGAGACTCAAACTTGTTGAGCTGGCCCTGGTCCAGCAGGATGCCAAAGTACTGCAGCAGAGGGGAGGTCTGACCCGGCTGGGCTGGAACGCTCTGGAACCTTCGGATAGTGTCAGGAGTGCGGAGGATACCCTAGCAAGGAAGGAGTGAAGAGATTATGGAACATCGAAGTATCTCCTCAAGACTGTCATTTGCTCTCAGACATATGGTGGCGGTTTCCTTTTTAAATAGGTCATAGTAACAAGCTAACGTCTTGAGGGCCACGGCATAGAGAAGATATTGGAGGGTTGACCTGCTGTGGTTGGACAGGTGGTTGCACTGGCAGTACCTTGGGAGCATTGGCAGCCACCTTGGCAGCCTCAGAGTAGTTCCCTGCAGCAAAGAGCGTGTTGAACTTGCGGCCAAACAGCTCCTCAGCGCCGGCCAGGTTGTTACGGACGGCCATGCGCAGAGCCAGGTCGGGGTTCTGAAGCACGTTGGTGATGTAGGGGATGATGTTCTCCTCCTCAACGCACACCGACAGCACCTGGGGACCAACACACAAACCACACTTACAAGACTACAAATGGAGCAATTACAGAAAACAGAAAAACCTTCGCTGAATAAGATTTGGCTTACTTTACATTTTAAAATGTTTATGAAAAAATGCTTTGTTGGTATCTTCGAATATATTGTATTTAATAAAAAGGAATCTTTTTCTGTGGGGTGAAATGGTTCAGATTCCTGTATTACACAGATGGCTTAGCCCTTGGAGCCGTGTGTCAGTGTAATACATTAGGACATATTGATCCAGACTTGGAAAGTGTGAGCCAAAAGCAGTAAGGAGATTAGGATGTGTGACAAGCCCTCCAACTGTGGTTGCCACATGCTGCTCTCTGCTAGAGGCGCCGCTACGAGTGTGTTATTCACATAGAATCCCTGAGTCAAGGTCACAGAAACTCTAACACACACAAACCATCAGTGACAGACTTAACTCGTGCTGACACTTACTGTACACACAAACTCAAATGTGTCACCCAAGGACAGGCTTACATTAAGTCAACAGCCACAAAGAAACTCATGGTACATACTCTTTAGCTAAATCTACACCTCATTCACTCACACAGTCATGAAGTGGTATGTGGGTGTCATTGTGGGTGTCACTGACAGTACCTGTCCTTTCCTGTTCACCCCAATGATGCCAGCGGTGGGCTCGTGGGGGGCTGTGACAAAGATGGTCTCGCCACTGATCCTGTTCATGTAGATGCAAGTGCCTGTCTCCAGGTCATACAAGTGGATGTAACCATATTTGGTGATGAGGAAGACCACATCCTGCTTGGAGCTGATCTATATGGAGAGAAATTAAGTATTTAAAATAATTTCAATAACACAGTTATTATAAAATCATTCTGCATGACGTTAGTACTTGTGCCTAATTCATATTAAAACAAAATAAAACATTTAGAAACCACACAGCTGCACATTTTATTTCTGGAACAGCAGTTAGGAGGTTTTGACAAAGGGAAGTGTGTATTTGTGAGGTGGTTTGAGTACCTGCATGGCTACAGGGAAGTCATTCTGGGCTTCTGGAGGGAAGAAAACGTCCACAGCCTTCTTGGGAAACGGCTGGTTACCGGTTGGTGGGGTTCCAACTTCAATGATGTGCAACTAAAAGACGGACTTTGTTCAACATTTTGCATATTGTTTCTTGGTAGATGTTAGCCTACTACTTGTACGATCACAAGTCTCTTGTGACTGCAGATTTCAGCTTGATAAAATTAAAAAGTTTTTTGAATGATTGAAAACAGTAGGTGCAGCTATTATTTAGCATCACAGTCATGAACAGGCAGTGATGATGAACCCTACCTTCCCACCAGCCTGGCCCCTAACAGCAAAGCAGAACAACGTGGATTCCTCTGTGTTTCCCTCCATCTTGAACTGGGCAAAGCCAGCAGCGTGTCCCTCGATTGGCTGGGACACCTTCCTGTCCACTGAATAGAGCTGCATGGCTCCCACAACACGGTTTTGCTGAAACCAGGGAAATTGTTGTGTGAAATTAACTGTGAAATTGGACTTATCTAACCAAGGTGACTGCCTCTATGTGCTCTGCCTACAGACCCATACAGTCAAGACATACTTAGAAAACAGGGAGTCACATCAAAATAAGCTGTACCGTTATATTACAAAAGGGCAACGCTGACGTTCCATTGTTACTCTGACTAAGTATACCTGGCAAAATCAATGAAGTGTAAATGAATGAGTGACAATGAACATACAAAGTTGTATTTACACCTAGTGTATTGAATTTGAAGTGGTCTTTAGACATATTAGGCAACCTGTTCATTTGAGCATCATGTTCATTGCAATAGATAGATTTTCTAGTAGGTCAAGGCATAGCCATTTTACAGTCAACACTTGAAAACAAACAGCTTGGAAGCCAAAGATCATAACTGGGAGCGTGTAATGCAAAATAACAAGGTTGCAATGCTACCCTAAATTAAAAGGTATAACTACTACTACTAGATGTTACCTGTGCTGAAATCCCAATGAGTAGCAGCCATTTCTGTTTAGCATCAGTGCGGTAGTTGATTATTTGACAGCCGGCCAGACTGGAATGTCGGTCAAAGACTTTGATTGGCTGAGAATCTCCCTCCATGCTCCAATGGTAGACGGCATTGTCTGTGACCAGGGCAACTGTGTTGAGTGAAATCCACTTCCAAAAGGTAACATCATCTGTCATGGTGTGGGCCTTCATCTTGCTCTTCATCTCAATGTTGAAAATCTGGAGGGTTTTTGCAGCTGAAAATGTGATCAGAAACCGGTTAAGGTACGATGTTATGCTAATCTTAGACTAACTACTGCATACAAGCTACCATCAAACGACACAAACACTAGGCATCAGGTGAACTGATTTCAAATAAAGAGACAAAATTCCTTCCAAAATGAATAGCTTTGGAAATGTTGGTAGTTATGGCTCCCGTGACTTGGCACTAAATGACCATACAACACAACAGAACAGCAAAGCATTAAGGCATACCAACAAATGAGAAAGAAAATTTGTGCAAGATTTACATCCAGTTTGGTTGGATGAAAAACAGCTAGGAATAAGGAGAAGACAATACAGATGCGGCTTCATCAGCAAAATATCAATGACAGGGTGAACTAAACTAAGAACTTGCAGATGCCATTTTCAAATAAAACGGGGGGGGGGGGGGGGTTAGATTTTTCAAATAAAAAAAAAAGACACAAGACTTACAGTGGCATTTACAATCCTTCTATAAAATATTACAATAAGAACGGCTTTCCATCCAACCTGTTCTGCCTGTTGTGCTACTTATCACGCAAGGCCAGGTAATCCCTTGACACCGAAATAGGCCAATAAGGGATCAAGTCATGATATAATTGAGACATAAAAAGCCCATTTGATCCCATCCATAATACCAG
Organism: Galaxias brevipinnis; assembly: GCA_036023535.2. NCBI lineage: Eukaryota > Metazoa > Chordata > Actinopteri > Galaxiiformes > Galaxiidae > Galaxias > Galaxias brevipinnis. The sequence goes on along the minus strand of JAVQIZ010190318.1, from coordinate 10,936 downwards.
GCAATTACAGCAAATCGGGTTTCAAGTTCTTTCATCGGAGGCCAGACAATGTGAGGCTCTCTTAAGTTAGTGTAAATAATGTATACAGAAACTGTGAAAATGGATAAGGGATAAGACATTTTGGGTTAGGATGAATGTAGATAAGCAAGGCATCACCACAAAACACAAACAGATGTAATGGTGGACATAGGGGAGATAGAGCGAGGCTTTCGGATGCACTTCCATTCCAGCTTTACTTTTATAAAATGATGGCATGAGCTTATCCTGATGATATTTCCTTTATTTTGAAAAGCAGACTCTCTCTTGAGATCATGGACATTTAGTAAAGCAATAAAACTCCATATTTATAAAAATCGATTAGCCCTAACTTTGATATAACATTATTTTCAGAAACAAAATAAAAACGTATGTACATTTTTTTTGGCTGTGTGCTCTATTAATCAAATGGCAGAATATTTACAAGTACTTCAATACACTCAATAAAAAAACTCATTACTTAATACAGGTGAACAATTTAAACAGTACCCTACAAACAGAGGGAGTTAGGAAAGTATTTGGTAATAATATTAGGAAAAATATTAGCAAAGAAACACCAAAAGTGCCAATGACTTAATTTACAGTTCCAATACAGAAGCTAAACACAACACAATTGTGAATTACAAAGCTTATGTTTGGTAAGCTTCTAAATCCTAATCCTGTGAGGTAATGTGAATGGCCTAAAGTGTAATTCTACATCTATTGAATCTAATGATCCTCAAATAAAAAGGTACTTTTTCTACTGCACAAACTGAAATAAAGCCATTTACTGAAATTCAAAACTGATTTGGTCTTGGCAACAGCCCATTTGTTTCCAAATGTAATAATGAACCTTTTTTGCAAAACGACTAAGCATTTAACAGGTCTGTTTATGGAAATTGGCAACTAGGTCGTTGACATCTAAGCCATATAACAAAGTGTAGGATTGTGACCTAAAATATTAAATGAAAAAAATTATTAAACATTGGCCATATCATCAGACAATAGCTTAGCATCCTTTGTGTGTCATGAATGGTGCTTCATTAAAAAAACAATCTGATTCATCTCCTGTCACTCAATACAAATGGAAGGCATATAGCTGTGCCTTTATTAACTTTTCAAACTATAAAACACAATTGTGCCCTCCCATTCTACTATAAAAATTGCTTATGTACACATCTTTATAAATAAATTCAAGCACTCATTGCCAGGTAACAAGCATACACTGCAGACATTTTAACACAGTGCAAACAGGATAACATTTCCAAAAACACATATGTAAAATTCAACTCACCGTCTGCAAACATATAAGAAAGCAGTAAGAAACGAAAAAAAGAGCAAAAACAAGCAAAAATAGACAAAGCATTCATGATAGTATGACATTTCTACAAGATACATTTGAGGTAACATTCAATTAATGAAGATACTACAATTTTTATAATTTAGTCAAGAAAGCATTGTACTTCAAACAAAACAGATGTGTGCCGTTGACCTGCAGTTAGCCTGCAGTATATGAACATAAACTTGGAGCTGTGTGTGGACTGTGCACATGACTCATTGATTCCCGTAGAAGTAAGCTGTTGGTGTGGTGGTTTGGGTCTGGGTGCGGGGCTTGGGACGAGCATATTTCGGGAGCTCGTATATAAACATTGGGTCTGATTCACCAATATTTTCCTACGTATTTCTTAAATGTATTCTTGAGAAAGGTCCTAAGAAAAGTCAACATCAGATTTATGACGTGTTCTTAAACCGCAAAAAAGGGCAGGAGACTGCAGTGCCGCGTACACACTTCAAAATTTAAAAGAAAAAGTGGAGAGAAGTCAAGAATGCCCAAACGGAAAATCTTAAGGTGGAGCTATGTACTCCAAAAAAGGGCTGAATGATAGGGATGGGCGGATCGATCCTGAAATATAGATCCTTTCGATCTTAAAGTTTATTTTTGAGAATCGATCCTCACAAAGAAAAAATCGATACCAAGTGTTTACTTTAACCAGAAATGTTTTATAATCATTTTAATCAGATTGATGCTAAAGTGAAAAAAACAATTTAGTGGTAATTGTTTATCACAGGAACTACTCCTCCTTCCGCCCTGTCTTGCCACTCCATGCATTTACAAGGATGCTTAGCGCGTTGTAATTAGTCAGTCATGCAACTACGAGACAGCTGTGCTGTTGTGGCCATACTTGCCAACCCTCCTGATTTTCATTGCCACAATTCTCTAGCAATACAATCTTGTGTATAGAGGACCGCCAGACCCCCACTTTTGTTTAGAAATCCTCCCGACTTTTGAGGTTTCAAGGTTGGTAAGTATGTGGCTAGAATGGCCTTTCTAACCAGACAGAACCAGCAGTCCAAAGTAGTATTAGGGGTTCACCATTCACTTAAAGGTATTTGATTAGCCCAGATGTTAAGTTCAAAGGTTTGAAGCCTGAAAATGTTTATAGTTTAAATCAAAATTTTTTAACAATTTAACAAGTTTCATAATTACTGCTATTAAACAGAGTACAAACAAATAATTTTGGCAGTTTATTTATAGCTGATATATCGCCTAAAGACATCCCCCTTTTTACGTACACAAGAAGTATTTCAAAAGTATCGGTGTCGGGATACTTAATATCGCTTGGTATCGGATCGAAAAAGAATTTGTGGTATAGCCCATCCCTACTGAACGATTCATCGTTCAATTAGCGAATCGTAAAGGCGGCATTTCGAAAAAGCTTGTCTAATCCAGCGTTTAAATGATTAATGCTTTTACAAATGCACGAAATCCTCATGTAACAGTCATGCTAACCAATCAGAAGTGGCCTAAGGCGATTACATATACGCCCACCAACTACAAGGACACGCACCCCAAGAAAAATGTGCCTTGTCAATTTTAGCGTCTTTGTTGATACATTTAGCAATTTTTCAGACCCTCCTAATGTCTTTATTTTTTAAAAAGCGACTAGCAACAAATCTAGCTACATATTTAGACCATGAAGGAACACGTGAGAAATCTATACAAATCTATTAAACCGTCATTTTCCCACAGCATTCTGCTCAGAGTAATCGCAGTAAGCGACTTTCTCCTTCCGTCCCTCTCCTTTTGCACCAAGCACAGGGAGCCAGTTTTTCAGGCAGAAGATCGTTTACAGAAAGGTCCTATTATTATATAATTCATTTTATTTGTTATTATTACTTCATTTAACTTAACAATCACAGCTTTAAAGATAATGAACCAATGTTTGATTGTTCTACGTTCTATGCCAATTGCAGATTATTAATAAATACATGTTGGATCCAATTCATATCTTTTCAGTTCTCATCCTTGCACTAAAATATAGTGCAGGTAACATTTTGATGGTATCACATGTGGTAACGCTGCATCCCATGTTTCAAATCTATTACACAATGAATATTGAAATTAAGTCTTGTTTAATTTTTTTATATCGCAAATCAAATCGCAATCTTAATATATGTCAGAAGAATCGCAATCAGATATGTTCATGAAATAGTTGAGCCCTACTCCAAACTTACTCCAAAAACTTAAGTGAAGTGAAGTGGAGGTACTGCTGCAGGAAGTGAACCGCAAACAGTCATGTATATTAGCGATGGGCATTTTAGGCCATATTACTATTCGAATATTCTATCAAAAATATTTCGGTTAATCGATTAACCAAAATAAAAAGATATGAACATTTAAAAAAAAAAAGTATTCTTTTTTTACCGCGATAGCACACTCGTAATGTAGCCTGAAGGGCTTCCGTGATCTGGCCTCCGCTAAATAAACATATTCCATTTCCAATTTCTGAACATTTCTTACTAAAGTCATTAAGAGTCGGCGCTACAAAGCGCATGTGTTTGTATCGGTGATCCATCGCACTAGCATAGAGTGCTCTCGTGCCTTCAGTTGGTGCGCTGCCTGCAAGTTTAAACTACTTGATGTGGAAAGCAGGGAAAACGTATCTAATGCATTGAAATCATGCTTTTTCTTTCTACTTTTTACATATTCAAATGGCATTGGTGTACACGTTATAATCAGTATGTAATTAAATCAGTATGTAATTAAAATCGCTAATGAATAATATTTAAATTAACTTTAGGCAAAACATAAATAAATAACTGCAGCTATATTCGAATACCCACAACATATCGAATAATCGAATATTCGAATAATCGTGCCCATCCCTAATATATATATATATACACACACATATACACATGTGCAGATGCTATAGCTCATTCAGCTAGCACTGCATCCGGAAAAGGGTGCGCAACTGATGGAGAAAAAAAAAAGACGGTCCGATTTGAATTATTGCGAAACACAGAAGAGCGACGCTGACCACTGGAGGTGGAAAGGATTGCCCAGAGTTATCTGAGCTTGAGCAGCGCATTGGGGCCGCTATTCGAAAGACAGCACTCTCAAGTGGGCCATCAGCTAAGCATTTGGACCAAGACCTGGGCCTGGTGTGTGAATTGAAGTGTTACTGTAGTGTTTAATTATTTTAAAACACATAGGCTAATGCTTTGCAAATTAATTAAAATATATGTTTTATATATATTATATTATTAAATATGTAAATTTGTGTTATTAAAAAATATAATCGTAATTTAAATCCAATAATATTATACAACTGTGAGAAAACACCATAACCAATTATTTTTGCACAAACTTGTCACAACTGTAATATATGCGGTATGCTCTTGAGCGTAGATTTTGTTCTTACCTAAGAACAAATCCCAAATAAGAAAACATTGGTGAATGTCCGAATCTTTGTGAAAACTGTCAGTTTCAAGAAGAAAATAGTTTTTTAGAACAGTTGGTGAACAAGGCCCATTATTTTTCTGAATATAATAAATGTATATGACAGTGTCACAGCTTGCATCTAAGCACATTATGCAGAAATTAATAATATCAAATTTGAAAAGTTTGGAGACTACAATATTCAAATTCAAAGTTTTACTTGAAAAATGTAGGCCTTTGGTGTGTCGCACTACCACAGCAAAATGTTACTAGCAGAAACACTGACGTGGCACCTCGCACAATAACTTGCTGACAAACAACACACAAAACGCACACCATGACTGTTACATCAAATTTAATACTTTTGAAAAGGTTCAAGTGATTAAAGCTATTAGGACACAGCAAACATAATTTATAGCACACAAAGTGTTAAATCCTACCTTTAAGAGCAATTACTTTGCTGGCAGGGTTCATGATAGCGCTGTCTGCAGAGATGGGCCTGCGGATGGGAGTGTTTGGGTCGGCCATGTCAATGATAACCACCTGGGCCTGCTCACCCACCTTCTCGCGTATGCAAATAAACTTATCAGACTCCATGGTCAGGGTACTAAATCCAATGTTGGCTGGGTTAATCCCCAAGTTCTGGAGCTGTGGGTAGAGGTAAGATATTTGATTGATTGATAGCTATTGTGTGCAGTTAATGTGTCCATCCAATTTAATGTGAAAGCGCAATCAGAAACTAATGTGTACTGTGTGAAGATAAAAGCATCACACATTACGGTGAAAGGATGAGAAATTTGAAATAACTAAGAAGAACACCATATTCAACTGTTCAATAGGTGGACAGACACCTTGTAACTACTCCCCCTAACGTTAGTAAAAAGTACGTTAAACCAGTGTTGTCTTCGGTGCTCCTGGGTTTAGGTATGACAACTGTCTGCTTGATGATACAAAAAATGTATAACGTTAGAACCCAGGCCTGAATGTAAATCACGCCGTGAGTGAGATGGCACTGGTCTGGTGCCACTCCATCATGTAATGTCTAGCTGGTACTGAAGCCTTGTCTAGTCAACCAGTGATCGTAGTATCAGGCAAACTGAAGCTAGCTATTTTAGTTACACAGCTAAATAGCTAATCCAAGCTTCAGCTTAACACCAGGACGGTAGTGACAAACTATGTAGCGTGATACAAGTGTACTAAATTACACAAATGTGATGGTAAGAAAACTAAAACAGTATAATACAAGTAGTAACATCATCATTAACGTTCATTTACGCTAACTGCACCAGTTTATCACGTTCGGACTTGGGTATCTAGCAAGCATTAGTTAGACGGGAACGGGGCCGGGGGAGGGGAGGTCATTCATTTGCTAGTAGTAGACCGGGTGTTGACGTTCTGCTTGCCAATGATGCTCTACTAGTAGTTAGCAGTGGCTCTAGAATTAGAAATTCACCGACCTTAAATCATGCTAGTTCATATTTTAAACATACCTGAAGATGCTCCTGGAAGCGGATAGGCAGTATTTGAGCCATGTTAGTGGATTTAGTAGATAATCCAGTCCTGAAATTATAGCTAAACAGCTAAAATTAGCTTGCCAGCTAGCTAGCAAGTAGCACCGTGCTACGACCTACTCACACCAACCAACGTTGTAGGTCGGATGCTGGCAGCGGTGACCTGGTCCAAGTTTTATTGGAAAGAATTTCAAACTATTTCAAAATTCAAACGTTGAGTAATTTGTGTTTTCCCCCTTGAGTATTCGTTTTCGCCACTGCACCAATGAGTGGCAAGGGATTCAGCAGCAGCACTGATCTCCTGCCCAAAACCCGCAATGGCGGCGGAAACGGCTCAGAATCTTGCATCCGGAAGTAGCTGATGACTACTGTTAAACTAAAGGACTCACTGAAAATACTTTTATACATTACCTACTCTTCGCCCCGGGCATGCTTTAATTTAAATGGATAAAGATCAATAGGAAGAGCATAAACCTTTTTTTTATTATATTATTGCTTTCAGAGCAAACAATTCCAGATTCTGCCACATCATTCCATACGTTCACCCTCACGTCAGTTCCGCTTGCTCAAAATCCCTGGCCTGGGCCTGAAGCACCTGCGTAGGCCATTATGTTTCTGTAATTTCGCTATGGGTAAACAGGGCAGTTCTTCAACTAGATGTCAATGTGTCATATTTCAAACGACAATTTCCCCGAATAAATCAATTCCATATCTTACAGAATGTATACAAATTACAGTAATCCATTATTGTCAAAATGCCTTTTTAGTAAATAGAAAAACGACTCAAGTCATGTGCAATTTAAGAAGCGACTGTATTTGACTATAAAGGCATCTCTAATCCAGTGTCTCTACGCCATTTTCTTTATAATTCAGTGTAAAAAGGCTATAATCTATGAAAAAAAGATACAACAGTAAACCCAAAATAACAGCTCATAAAAAGAAAATCAAAAATATACCCTTTCACCTCAATTAAAATAGAAACAGCATCTCATTTAAACTAACATTTTCCCTCTAAACAAATATATATTTTCCTTATATATATATATTTATATATTTATTCTCAAGGCAGTTGGTCATGGCCAATTTATTGACCTAGTCATGGCCATTTTTTCGTATTTCAAAGTATAGAAAACATACCTAAAATTAAAGAAAAAATAAGCACAGTATAGGGCCTCTGCACTGACCAACAAAGAATCGATGGCATCTCATTGTGACCAAGATGAAGAAACGGAGTCCCAACTGGGCAGCATCTAGACACAGTCTCTCAGAAAGAAGTGCAATGCAAAGAGCAGGAAGTCCATCCCATTTCATTTCCATGTTATCCCCACAGACATCCAAAATAGAGGTTTATGCTATGTCTTGTTCTACCTAGGCCATGGTTGTGGCACCAGTCTTGGTTGAGATGCAGCCGGGCTCCCTCAGCTATAGCTTCTCTGCTCCAGCCTCGCAGGGTACAGTCAGTACTCCAGTAATTGTAGTTCTCCACTCGGGGGTCCCCGATTAATGGTCAAGTTAAACGTCAGATCCTTCCATCCCCAATCCTTTTCAAAGTGAACTGACACAACTTCTCTAATGAGTGCTTTCTGAACATCTGAGAAGGCCGTGCTTGAGGTTTAATTTAGTCGTGCTGAGCAGGACAGAAAATGAACAAAGCCACTCCATGCACTTCAGTTCTTACAGTAATGAGTGTAAAAGATATGATGTTCCCTGAATTCTCAAGATTCCAGCGTACAACTGGTCTGTCTGATGAAAGGAAAGAGTTTCAGCAAGATCAGGATTACCACTAAAAAAGGGGGAGATAATGTGAAAAAAGGATGAGCAACAACGGTGTGATAATGTGCTCTGAAATGTTTCCTTGGGAAAGACAGAGGGTTCAAAAAAGAAGTGTAGGATAAGAGAGAGGTGGGATTGTCAATGCAGGGCAGGTGATCTAAGTAATACATATGTATGTTGTGGTGAATAGCTTTATCTGGATTACCATGTGTTCAATATGCACATAAGCAAACAAGTATGTGATTGTGAGTGAGATAGCGAAAGGGAGAGAAAGAATGTGTCTGGAAGAGAAAGAGAAATCCCTGGGCTACACAGGAGGGGGCAGTAGAGGAGCAGTCCATACTGGGCCATAACCCCCTTCATCCCATCCCTCCGTCACTTGTCTATCGTTATCCATGCCAGAACTATACCGATCCCCTTTTCTGCAGCTCTTGGATAAAGGCTGTGGATGGCAAAAGAGTAAACAAAGCATCAACACCATACCAAATTGCCCAAATCCAAGCAATACAACTTTCTTAAATGCAACTAAAATAAACTAAAACTTACCTCCGATGATCTCTTCCTTGACTTTTTGTAATTCCTTCCGCACCTCTTCCAAAATTTCCTGAAGATGTATTGGTATTAGCAAATATCACACTATATTAGCTATTATACAATAAGTGGTAATACATTATTGCATAACAGGTAGCACAATGTAATTATTGTTAGTGATATTTCCAACCTGCTTTATTCTTTCCATCTCTGTGTCTTCACCGCCGCCTGCGTCATTGATACCACTCCCGGGCTTCGGCCTAAGGAGGGAGTGAAGAGAAAGAGAGGGTTCAAGAACCTTTCAAACGGGACCCCTTTGAACGTGCAGCCATGTTTTTTACAAGTCGGTGGAGTCCATCACCGCAACAACCCCTGTTGTCGATCCACCCCATCACCATGGAAACACAAGAAAAATCCCAGAGCACCACCACAAACACTGTTAAAATCAGACAAAGCGTTTTCACCTTTCAAGGACATTTTAAAGGGGACCACAAAAAAATATCAAATGCTCAGACATGGCATGCAAAAACAAAATAACATTCTATAAAAAGGATGCATCCTTTTTGATGTCATAAAACCTTCTACACATTCTATACTTATTAACATCTCAGAACATTTGATATCCATTGCATTCTCCACCTCACTAGATGGCGGTGTCCACCATAAACTGCTTCAAGCAAAGTATCTACGTGGACCTGATAGGGAAGAAGGTGGGTAAAGGGACATCTTTTATACCTGGGACCCTGGGACAAGGAAGCATTGGAGTCCATGCCTTTAGAGATGGAGTTATTCCTGTTTATGAGACACACATACACACACACTCTGCTCTTAGAACTGAAATTCTGAAGGAGTCTCTAGCTGGGGGCCAGTAGCTCGTTGAGATGATAGTCCAGGATAGAGAATAGAAACTAAACCTGACTTACCTGGGCATTGTGGACGTTTTCTCCCAAGGTCTTCTAACCGGGTCTGGTAAGGATTAAGCAAGTATAAGTACACTCGTGGAATAAAACGGACAGTCTCGAGTCAACATCCGCTGCACTCAAAGAGCCAGCATTCAGAACACACTTCAAAACAGAAACAATTGCATTTAACGACAATAATACATCCATTAATGAAAAATGCATTAAACTATAAACAGCCAGCCTAAAGACTAAGGACAAGTATTAGTTTGCCAAGTTCTTACCACTTTGGCTGGGAGACTCAGATTCATCCTATGGTGAGAAAATATGGGAAATGGATAACAAATAAGGGTTATTATGAAAGTGTTTTCTAAAATAACCACACCATTTTCTTCTTATTAAGGCATGTTTTTCTTACTTATTTTTGTCAAATATTAAAGACATTATTGTATACAAATATTATTACATTGTCTTCTGTCTTGGGAGGTGGCTTCTCCCCCTTGTCTGCTGCTTTTCTCCTGCAAGTCACATGCAAAAGCAATAAATTAAGCTACATTGATCTTATCTTACTATATATCGTTCCTCTAGGATTTAATTAATCAATTTAACTTTCTAGGAGTTTAGCCAATTATACACAGGGCCATATCATGAACAATGATCAAAACAATATGTCCGTGTACTGAGTGTGATGGTTGGTTGGTGCTACTCACCTTCGTGCAAGGATGGCACTCATCTCGCCCATCAAGCCTGCTCCTCCTCCGCCAATAGAGGAATTGCTGCTGCGGCTGGCATCGTTCCTAGCAATAGGGGCTGCAGCAGGGGCAGGGGCAGCCCCACCACCACCACCACCACCATCTTCCTACAAGGGGAAACAGGGACATAATAAACCAGGAACTAATCAATACATGTCTGCCTATTGTATGCTAGGATTTGGTAAGATTTAACATTGTCATTCGGCACAAAGAATTCCAGACGTTTTTTTATTGTATTTGCCAGACACAGCCCTTAATATCATATATCAGCAGAATAATAACAAAACTAGAAATGCATTTCCCTGCGCAAATGCTATGTGATGCATCGAAGTTATTCAACTGACCGCCTTAGCGCGCAGTACCTACCCCTGCAGCACAAGCGGACTGCGGTCCAAACCCTGTTTGTTGACAAGGGGGCTTATTGCCGCTACATCGGTAGTGGCTCTTCATCATAATATAATGGTGGACACATGACGATGAAGTACTACCGTTGTCATTTATTTTCAACAAGGTCAGGCTTTCACCGACAATGTGTTCAAAAAGTATGCATTTAGTTCAGAACAGAGTAGCGCATCAGCAGTCATTTCTCCCTGTCAAAATGGGCTACCTCATATTTTTCAATTGAGGTAGCCCATTTGGAGGGGAGGATAAATGTTCAGTTGTATTTGATATGTGCTACAGGGAAGCCCACCTACACTGTAAAAAAAATAAAGTTGGCTCAACTTATAATTA
>JAVQIZ010190313.1:0-12324 GCA_036023535.2 Galaxias brevipinnis | reverse complement strand
ATGGCTGCACACAATGAAGGTTGTCATGCTACGGTGGATGATGAGTGGGACGGAATGTCGTGCTTCAGTGTACCATGGCCAAAGGTGGAAGGTCACTGACCGTCCCCTAAAAGTCAGCGAACCGCTCCACGAGGGAGGTGGGGGGGTATCCACTCTGAGGGAAAGGTAGATTTGGGCATGTGAGAAAACGCTTAGAGGGAGGAAATGGGTTTAATGATTCCCAGAAGTGCCCATTTCAAACGAACGCCGCATATCTCATTGAAATTGGAAATCGTATCTTCTAAATGGACATTTCCCGGCACCCCGATGCAGCTAAGAACTTTTATGAGAGCCTCAGCTTCTCCATAACACGAGATCCTAGGGGAATCTGCCACTAGTTTTGATCACTGTTCTCTGCCTGTATTCATTATCTACATTTCCTGGTCAGCTCGTGCTCTCTATGCACTACATCAGCTCAGGCCTCACATTTATGATATATGATAAGTGTCAACAGAACGGCAAGTTCAGGGGGCCTAGTAATTGAGTTCTTTTCCTCCTGGCGGTTTGGAGTGCAAATGTGCCGAATGGCACTGTCAACAAGTCGAGATCCAAATTGTAATGGGTATGTTTAGGTGGTGTCGTTTCCTTTCCGGTAAGTGCGGGGATTGAGAGGGCCCCTGGTAAGAGCTCTGATTGTGGAAGTCTCCCGTATTTTGTCTGAACTGACACACTTGTTCTTGGGGCTTCCAGTCAACCATCCAGCTACCTTCTGTAATTGACAGTCTACCTCATACGTTTTTTTTTTCTCCAACTGCCAGCCCCCTGATGCCTTAAACATCCTTTGGGTGCCACTCTCACGGTTGGGGAATTGAGGCAGCTCATTGTCACTGCCCCCCCCCCGCTGGCTACAGTGTACTCCTGGTAAAAGCACGTTAGAAATTGACACGCGATCAGTTCCAAGGAGCTGTCCGTGACCATGGTACGGGAAGCACAATGGCGGTGCACCGTTACATTGTTATGAAGGAATGCACACACTAAACACACCAGATTTCCCTCCCTCCCTCCCTCCCTATCTCTCTCCCTCCCTCCCTATCTCTCTCCCACGCAAGGCAAGATGTGGTTGGTCCTACGCGATGGCTAAATATTAACAGTTACAGCATGATACAAACCAAAAAACAACCCACCACACCCACACACACACACCAACACACACGCGAACACACATAAACGCTCCGAAGCAAGCACGTGATCTCCTGCATCCCTGGTCCTTTTTCCCCCGTGTTACCGTGAGTGGCTCTGCCTCCACGTCTGCATGTTCCAGTGGCAAGGTCACGAGGCCGCCAAACGGCCAGAAATGGTCATTAATGGATGCTGGAGTGTTCGTCGAGCACATGTTATTAGCGCTTTGGAGGTTGCTGGGGTCCATTTTAGCACGCGGATTACAGTGACAGGAAGACCTGGGCCAGTTTTTTTAAATTTTTATTTTAAGTGTGCCACGCGTCATTGTGGAGTGCCTGGAAATGGAGAGCGTGTGTGTGTGTGTGTGTGTGGGCGCAAGGACGCCTGCCGCACGCTAACACACGAGGGAGAGGGAGGGGCCTCACATGTGTTGGTGGCGAGCACGTTTCGGGTTGGAACAGATGACAGTCCGAGGTGTGACAGATGGAAAATAGGTAATAGAACAGCAGGTGCTTGAGGCTTGACCTGGTGCCCTGCTGGAGCCTTTCAGTAGTCAGTGATGAGACCTGGAGATGGAGACGGGCCGACAGAGCGGGAAGATCACAGTGAAGTGAGAAACAAAATATAGCAGAAGAGTGTAAAAAAAAAACTACTACTATCCAAGAGAACATGAAACAATGAACCAAAACAAAAAGACATATAGGAAAGGTCAGAGAGCTGAAACGACAGACAGGAAGAAATACAAAGAATACACTGAGCGAAAAAATATGACGTATATTGAAACGAGTTTGAGATACAAGATTCAAGCAACTTTTATACACCCAGAACCCTGGCAAACAGAATATGGATTATAATACAGAGTGACTCTATAAGCAGACACCCGCTCATCCAGGTGTTGGTAATGCAAAACACTTCAAATAGTTAGAATGTCCTATTATGCCATTTAGCTGTGGCACAATTACAGACATGGAAGCCCTCACATTAACATAGCGCTCAAGTGTTTTGTTTATTTGCTCACAGGTTATTCATTTTGTTTTCGCTGTACTGTGGGTGGGTGGAGAAACCCGAAAGAGAAGGAGAGAGAAAGAGAGATTGAGGAACACGGGAGGTAGGAACGTAAAGAGAGGGTGAGATATCCTTATCGGTTTATCACCTGTCTTTTTTTTTTCTTCTTTTTTTTTCTCTCTCTTCCTCTCTCCCTTCTCTCCACCACGCAGCACCACAGAGAGCAGCGTGTCCCTTACTCACGAGGCACTTTGTCAGAGGTGGGAATGCAGGCAGATGTGTTGCTCGACAGGATCAGCAAACAGAACATCGAGAAACATAAGGCGCTGACGTCTCAACGCCGCGGAAAACAGTCGAGTCGGCAGCCGTACTGGGGCCTCAATTATGCAAAGAGCACCCACCACCTCCCCGAGGACACAACCCCGGTTTGCTCTTAACACAGCTCAATCTGCAGTCCTCTGGTAAGAACGTGTGCTCAACAATCTTCAGAGAATGCCAACCCTGTCCTTGACCGAAACGTACGGCACTTTGTCTATGCAGAGTGAGCACTGAGCTGGTTTTCAAGGCAAGCCCTTTAAAGTGTCTCCCAGTTTAAATAGTACACGAGGGAAAAAAAGTTAAACATACCTATCCCCGTCGAGCTTGAGACCAGTTTGTCCTGTGTATTATTCACACATACTTATTTTTCCATAAAGTAGGCAAATTGAATTCTCTTTCCTGATGCAGCAGAGGGGTTACCAAGAATTCCTTGGTCTGGTGAAGATACCCCAGCAAACTACTGCACTGGTATGTAGCAACTTCTAAACAAAGGCACCATCACTGGATTCAGAGAAATATATATCTGTATACAACACATTCTGAAATATACATACAGTGCCAGTCAAAAGTTTGGACACACTTTCCCATTCACTTCCACTTCCGCTTAGTGTTATGGCTACAGAGCATTAAAACCCACTGTTAGATGTTAGGTGGGCACCAGCTTAGGAGTGTGCAGTGGGGTAACGGAGAGGTGAAGAGGGAGGAGCAAGAGGGTGGCTGGAGTCTCTTAGCAGGAGTTGGTCAGACAGAACAGAAGGACATCTGACTTCTGATGAAGAGAGGGGAGGGGGGGGGTCAGTCTGACTGTTTAAGTGAGAGGAGCAAAGCAGATGGTGATGGTGGTTGAGAACGGCTGTGTGCTGGCACTGTTTGAGTGGCAGCGGGGCGGCCTGGTTTAGTGTGTGTGTGTGTGCGCGCGCGTCCGGGTGTGCGCGGAGAGACAAAGAGACGAAGAAAGCTTTTTGTGAAAGGGGCGTCGCCTGGCGTGTGCGGCAGCGGTACAAAAGACAGATGTGTCCATGGAAAGGGAGATAATGACTGAGACGGTAGTTTAAGGGTGCCCCCCCTCCCCCCGAAACGCGGAGGCATGCGTTCCCTCCCGTAGGACACGTGCGAGTCCGACGGCCAAGGCGTCAAAAGACAGCATGCATAGTAGAAGCGCCAAGCCAGGTTCAACCGGGGTTCACCGAGAAGTGACGCCCTCCTCCTTCCTTCTCCCGAGTTACGGCTCCCCTCCCTTCCCTCGTTCTTTCTTTTTGGTTTTTTTTCCCCCCCGTGTGTGCTCTCCATCTCTTCCTCCCCTCTCCTTTCTATTCCTGACAGCGCTCGTCAGACACCCACTCCTCCCTGACTGACAGCGCGGATGCTCGTCCCAGCCGTCCTTCCTCCTCTCCTCCTCTCCCTCCTTTATCTCTCCGCCCTGCCCCGGACACGCTCGCTCTCTCGCCCGTCCTCGCGCTCCTTCACTTTGCCTTGTCAGCTGACGTTTGATAGCAGCTGTCGCTATCGGCGTGGGGACGGGATCAGGGGCTCAGATGCAGGAAATCGATGGTGGGAGTGAAGGGTGCCGTGGCTGTCTCTCACACACACAGAGAGACACACGGCGGGAGAAAGGGGGGGGTGGGGTTGGTGCTGACTGCAAAGCAACACAGGGCTTGTCAACGACTTACAATGTAGACAGGAATAGTTGTGTTTTGATGGACATATTACACGTGGCTTTGTGTGTGTGTGTGTGTGTGTGTGTGTGTGTGTGTGTTTACTGAACATAAACACGCCAAAGGTTTGAACTTATAGTTGGAGACGGTCTGGAGATACTGGGTAAAGAGCAGAATGACTTTGAGACCCCTGCAACTGTTGGCACCCCCACACACTCGGTGAGCAGCTACACAGACAAAAAGCAAGCCACGGATTACCTCTATATGTAATTACAAAATAGGAAGCTTGGCCCCCTATGTTGCAGACACCCAGAGCTATCTGCAGTGTCGTCCGTGTTTACTATAGCGTAATTAGTTACTGAAGGATGATATTTCCGCAGAAGCGGCTGGAGATGGCAGATATTAAATATGCAGGGAACCATAACGAGGCAACATCCGTAATTAAATTAGAGTAATTCTATGTTATTTAAATGGAGGAGAGGCATCAATTCTTAATGCTAGGCATGCTAGCAATTCATACATAGCCATATAGCTGTGAATCTAACCATTTGCAGGTCTTGTTTTTTTAGTAGTAGGACACGTGAAGATGAATACAATTTCCATTAGGTATGTCTGCTGAAATGTTG
The DNA here is from genome assembly GCA_036023535.2 of Galaxias brevipinnis. Lineage (NCBI taxonomy): Eukaryota > Metazoa > Chordata > Actinopteri > Galaxiiformes > Galaxiidae > Galaxias > Galaxias brevipinnis. The sequence continues at coordinate 7,562 of JAVQIZ010190313.1, read as the reverse complement.
ATAGGAAGTGTTGCTTGGTTGGTCTGCAGATCTTGCCCAAAAAAAACTGTATAAATGGAAAATGTTTGTACTTGATAAAAATGTTTGGCAGAGGGTTGAAGTCAAATAACGCTGCAAAACCTGCCTCCCTTCGCACCTTGTTTTCGTGTTGTTTTACCATGCTTGTATGGAAGCCTGGTTGGGGCCACCTGTAGTGGGGGTTCTCAGTAGAGAGAAACAAAACGTTTCTGAAGAGGCACAGCTCTTTTTACGGTGATATTTCCTGGAATGAAAACACTAGGAATCAGTGCTTAGCATATGGGTAGGTGGGGTTTTGTGGGTGGAACTGAACGCAAACATTGACGAAGGGCAACTAGAACTGCAGCAGGCTCAATCCTATTAGCCAGACACAGATTCTATAGTTACAGTTATTCATTTATTAAATAGTCACTTATGTACCCCGACAGCGACAGCAGTCTTATGTGCTGATCAAATATGAATGTAATCCTATCAGGCAATTAAATAGCCTGAGGACTGGCATTCATAAAGGTGTTTTAATAAAACACCATGCAACCCTGGGTGTTTGGAAAAAAAAAACGTGTGTAAGAAGACATATTTACACTACTTCTTCTTGATATGTATGACGGCATTTCATAAATGTTTGGTTTCAGTAGCACACTATGACATTGACCCATAAAGTGGCACTGAGTCTGCCACGTAATGCCTATTTGTGTGGAATAACCACTAACTGATGCTGGCCCAAGGAAAAACACCAATCAAGTGAATCAATCAAAAGTTCAAACCTTGGTAGGTTACTCTGCTACTATTAGGACCCCAAAGTGTCAAGCTTTGTTAGCGACAGAAAATGTGTTAAACAATACATTCCCTTCTTAGCTACTTACTGTACCTCTTGTTACATTCCTTGAGTGAAACATTACAGGGCAATACAAATGTACATAACATAAACTAGTTGGTAAAAGGTGTTTTACTGTTCACTGTCTCTGGCAGGGGACCGGGTAGCTTAATTTTCTCCCTCATTTAGCCATCTGTGCAAACACTCAATAATGACAAACAAACAACTCATACAGAAAATTGGAAGGAGGGATAACTCGTTCTCATTAGCATGGAAAGCTAATTAGTGGTAGCAAGAGCAGTGAAACACGGACTTCCTTCTTCCTGTGTGTACCCTTTAAAATGCAAAATCCTCTTGCTGTAAAAATGTGTCGTCACCTAACCTTGAGAACGTATTTGATTTACTCTATTTTTCTAGCAAAGAAATTAAGCCCTAACAAGATAAACGGCTGGTTTTATCGAGTCTTGAATTAATTGTTTGTGACAAGTTGTCAAAGTTAACAAGCATGAGCTATTCTGATCTTAGCATGGAAATGCTAGCTGTGATATACTCCCTCAAAGTCTTCTGCTGGAACCTGAGGTAAAAAGCTGTTATGAGAAAATCAGACAAATGTCAGTGAATGAACTAATATTTAGCTGATTTTCTGGGGTGAGATGTCTCTCCGATTAAAGTTTTTCAACCCACAGATCTGCGCCACTGTAGTTAAAAATACTTTGCTACTAAGTCACATTCCATGTCTGTTCACAGGCACTTCTCAGCACATATTCACACATTCACGAGAAAGTAAACAAAGGGCGATAACCCCCAAGAATGAACTAGGTGGAGAAAACCTTAGTACGTGTTTAGCTATTTGGAGTGCACTAACAATCTTTAATACTTTAATTAAAACAGACTATTCAGTATGAAGACGTTGTCATGTTCAGTGTGTATTTGTTGGAATGTAATAGAGTAATTTTTATCAAACAAAATAAATGTGACTACCATTATCACCTCGTAACAGTATCTAATGTGTACCTGTTCTCGTCTCTCCTCGCAATAGGCTAAAAGTGGATCAGACTGAGAAATACCATTTGAGTGTTTTTATGGAATGTCAACTTTTTGAAAGTCATTGTTAACTAAGCACTTTCAGATTAAATATCGCCAGATAACACAATGACATTGTTACATATTAGAGGTATTGATTTATGTATCCGAGCTGTATCCAATGCCAGTTTTTTTAGAAAGATGAGAAAGATTCAAATTTTCACTTCTAAGAGAAAGTCATGTGCATTTGTCCTGTCCCTTTCATTTCGAGAGCAAGAGCATTGGACGCACAAGTAAAACAGAGATACCAAAATCACCATTTACATATTCATAAAAATACTAGAAGGATTGATAATGACTATGCCAAAGACTAGTTTGCAACAGCAAGGAATCCCAAAAATGCAATTTAATAATGTAGCACATTGTTCACAAATATTTGAACGCAGAATCCTGCCATTCAATGAATGGACATGACCATGTTGTGAATGTTGGGGATTTTCTAATAGGAATTCAGACCCCAAGGCTAGAAAATACATTCACATGACATGCATGGAATTTCCATTCAACCGAACCTCAGAGCAAACAAGGTGCTTTTCTCAAGAGCATCAGTCGCAAGTGATACTGATCTTTCAATAGCAAATTGCCATGCAATTGGAGTGGTTTCCGTCTCATCCATGTCCAAATTAAAGTGACCCTGTAAGTAGGAGGAGACCAAAATTGATTCTCAAGATGGCTCAGCCTGGCCTGGATCAGCTCAGGTTAACTGTGTGCTGCCCTGACCAGCTCAGGACCATTCAATGTCAGCTATAGCAGAGCACGTCTACTCATGATCACCTCTGCAATCACCTCCATTTGCTTAAGTATGGCTCCGAACGTGGTTCAAAATCCTTACCATTGATGACGGGGGACAGGGCTGCAAATGGGTGTATCTTCTGCCATCAAACCATTGCTGGGTTCACACAGAGAACTTTAAAGAGGGCCTCTTTTGAGTTTGAATCATGTTACACTGACAGGAAAGCTCATTCACAGTCAGTGAATCAGTCAGCATGTTCAGATGGTATTGCATTGTGGGTACGAAATGGCTCTTACACAGGCACAGCTTGATTTTTGAATCAGCACACACAGTTATTATGTTGTTGTCATGGGTAGTAAAACAAAAATCTATAAAAGCTTATGCAAATGTAAAAGTTTAATGAGTGCATCACAAGGAAAGCATGATTCACTTTTGGGGAAATCTGCAGATTGATCGAGTGTGTTTGCTTTTCAATATCACCCTCAGTATTTTGGTTTAAACGGACTGTGTTCAATTAACAGGGAAAGAAAGGAAGTGAATGAAAGCAGGCAGCTAGGTTTCATTGGGGTCGCTTCATTGGGAGCCAGTAAATCACGTGAGAACCTTCACCTCACGTGGGAGAGCCAAACAAAAGAGCCCGCGTGGTACATTTGAAACACACAAAGGCGACGCATTCACGAAGCCTGTGCTTTCTCTTGGACCACAGTAATCGCTCTTGTACCACATGTCAGTGGTATGGTTCAAGGCAAAGGAAAGGCTATCTCCTCAGCCCTATTCAACAGCCAACATATTTCAAGTCGCTGCCTCAAGGGTTGACTACTTCTTCCGAGAAAAAAAAATAAAAGTGTACAAGTTCAAACGCTTTAAATATGAGAGCCGTGGCCCACAGCCCCCTTACCCGGACAAACAAGTGTTTTTTTTTTCTGCCCACACACAACCAGCGAGACCCGTTTGCCCAGCTCCAATCGTACAGGTTGCTCAAGCGAGACCCCTGCTCTGCTCCCACTGCTGACAGTGGAGTGCCTCATTAGAAAAGCAAGCTAGCCTGCAGACACACGGACGAAAAAACACACACAACAGAACACACAGTGAGAGCATGCAGCATTCATCATTCAGCCAGAGGTTACATGAGGCGGGATAACCCTGCATATAGGTCATACCCCCTGTGTTTGAGCAAGCGGGCAGCTGCTTTGTGTATGTTGCAGCATTGACTTGGCAGTTACGTACCATTCAGCGTATTACCATTAAATCCACTTTCTTCATGTTACATAAGCCGGAGGTCAAAGGTTACCCCATTCAATCACTGTTTGCTATTAGATCTAGCATCCACACCACACACGCACACTCAATGATAGCATCATAGAATTGTGTATATTGCCTATAGTTTGGTTTAATTACCTTCTCCGTAGGTATTTTGCAGAGGGTCAAAGTAATCCCTTCGAATTGAAACCATAACCATGACAAAAATATTTCACGCTGGGTTGATCACCGTCACAGGAATGAGCAGTAGGCTCCTGTTGTCTGAAACATATTGTTCTTAACACCTGAGGTTTCAAATTGTGTTGTGTAAACCAGTGCTATTCTAATCTCTAATTACAACACAGTTGGCAGGACATACTGGAACATGTATCAACCCCCTGCTGGACTCTGAATTGAAGCCAGCAGAAATTAAGTTTTCATCGCAACTTAAAACCTGACAAAATAAGAAAAACTTTAGTTTATTCAAGTTAGACAACGTTATCTTCAAAATAAAATGGCAAATTCAAATACTTTCCTGTACTTTCACATTTACCTCATGCGCTACAGTAGTTTCCTTTTCACCAATATCTTGACATGACTAATACAGTATACGACCATTGGCGGTTTGTAGTACTGTAGTTTATTGTGGTGTGTTGTGTCGGCACACATATTCCAGAGAAAAAATCAATACATTTTACTTGCTTTCAAAATGAGCTCAGTTTTTGGAATGAGTTAATTTAAGTTTAAATTCAATAAAGGGCTCAATGGATTAGAGGCACCACTGTTTCAAAGAGGGTACTAATCCCTTTCAGATGTGTACTTCAAATCATCTAACCACCCATCTATACAATCGCTCAGTCATCCAGTCCAGGAAATCCACTTACGAAGAGGAATCAAATTGAGGGTTGCAACGGATGAATTAGTCTTATTTCTTCCTTATAGGATTAGATATCTGAAATTCAGAAAGACAATTTGAAATATTGCTTTTTCATTAAGCATTTGCAGAAATAATCCCCTGAAGTATTCATTAAAGAAAGGACTGATTAGAAAATGTGCCTTTTTGGGGAGTTATTAACTTGATATCACTTGCATTTCATTGTGAGAGCATTGGCACCTTAGCACAAATATTAATTCAACTTATTTTATGTCCTCTTTACTTTATGCATACTATCGTTAAATAAATCCATTATGTATGATTGATATTTCATTGACAACGTATTGAAGTGACCTTGGAATTTCAATGGACTTATTATGACATCAAATGCAGTCTAATGAAACTATCTAGTTTTTAATGTGTATATGTTGAGAAAAGGTCTGGAATGTATCTTCCTTTTTGAGTTTGTGTTTATGTAATATTTTATCTTACAAAGTAACCAGACATAAATAATATTAGACTTCAAAAGTTAGAAAACAAAATTTTTGGATTTATGTACAGGAAGTTCCAATATACAATCCAGCCTAAATAAAAAGCTGTTAACTGCCAAGTTCTCTGATTTTTGTATTTCTGTGTCAAATCAGATTTGCATGGCCACCAAAGGGTTAAAAAAAACAATGCATATTGCCCTTACATAACAGAACAGACACTGTATATGCCACACAGTAAGTACATTGAATAATCATCAAAGTAAAGAAAAATGCCAATGCTCAGACAGCGCATTCTGGAACACCCACAGGATAGCCGCTGCCACCTGATTTGAAATTTGTTTTCAAATTTCAAAAGACATCAGTGACAGTGTGTTATATTAGTTTGTTCTGTTGAATTGCTGATATGACAATTTCCAAGTTTTGAAACCTTTGCATTTTGAAAACACAGATGTGTTCTTTGCTTACGTCAACTCGTTTTCGTGCACCACAATGTGTGATCGTGTTTTTTATCCTCAAGGACTAGCAAACTGAAAGACTGTACTTTTGATGTTTTGTTTCTGAACAGTTTAATACAGGCTAGACAAAGCTGCTTTAATTTGCAACATCAGATGAAGGTAAAGAAACGTAAACATATCTATTTGAGAAAAGAAATGCTTGTGGGCAGACTATGCTCTTGTAATTACTTACCGAATGAAAAGATCCACATTCCTCTTCAGTGAACAGCTGACCTTGAGAGAGCGGAACAGGTGTGTGTTCTAACTTCCTACTCTCTTCAAGCTAATGTTTCAAAAGGCTGTATCTTAACAAGAAAAGTTTGAATATGTACACATGACTTAAAGTAGCACTCTCATTAAAATGGTTTGCAATATTAAAGTTACCAGAGGCAGATTATATGTAGGAGATCATTTTGGCAACCTCTACCATTTGCTTAGTGTAATTATTTTTCCTATGCATCGCAAAGAAGATGCAGAATACTCGTGGTCACTGCATGTCACTATCACGATCAACTATACTCCAAGTATGGGCATCTCTTCCTGATTTAGTGACATACTTCCTTGTGCCCTAAAGCATTTTGTCACAGTTTTGCAATGTGCTATCAGAAGAAATGTATTGATAATCCGTTAATATAAAAAGTTGCCTATAGTTCCTTTAATGAAAGGTACAGTGCTATAGTTATGTCGTCAACCAGGTTTACTCTCATCACCAATAGTATTTGAAGTCAGGTTCATACCTTTATTTAGGAGTTCTACTAGAATAGGCTTACGCATTTTAATGTTCAATGAACAATATTTTTTTTCCAAACTGCCTGGGTATGCGGCACCTCTATTCACCCTCTGTCTGAAACGCTCTGTTTTAGCTCCTGTCTCTTTAAGGCCCCACTCCCAACAAGCCCAGTCTCCTCTGATTGGTCAGCTGACCAAACAAAGAGAATTTGCCTTGCACTGAAGAAAACAGCATTTTTAACTTCCCGGCCTCCGCTTTGACTGGCTCTGTTTGAGGGCATGCCAAACTAGCCACTAGCTGGGCATTATGCAAATGTGTGACTTAGTGACGTAGATAAGTTACGGAAGAAAACCCCGGACTACAAACGAGGCTTTTCAGGCCGTTCAGGAGCAGTGTCAAGAGCAAAAGGCTATATAACATACAGCACTAAAGGAAAGGGGGAAAAAAAACAAAGCAAAATAGGACCTCTTTAAGCAATACATAACCAGCGATGATGTCCTCAAGACAAATTCAGAGGGATGACGAAATACACGGAGAAAGCGAGCCAGGATGAGAAACAGACACGAGAGGCAGGCCGTGAAAACGGTACGTGACGTGTGCCGTGGGTATTCCTAAGGCATCCACGGCGAGTGGCGCATCAAAATGGTTCCCTCCGCAAATTAGGAGCCGTGGTCCGTGGCTCGGAGCGCTGTCATTTAGGGGGTTCCTTCCTCCCCCTTTTCTCTCCTCAGTGTCATTAGAGGCAGCTCCAGGGCAGTGAAAGGTGTGTTTTATTTCCTCACATGGTGTAATGTGTCACCCTTCAAGTCCCCCCACCCCATCCCCCCCCACCCCCCTCCTTTTTCATTTTCTCTCACATTTAGATTTCCACATCAAGGGAGTCCTGGTGCTGATGGAATCAAAGGGCTGCCTGTGTCTTTGAACCCCCCTGATGAAGAGATGAAAAGGACCCGGTACCTCTGGCTTCTGCCTCTCACTCGCGGTCCTGGGTGGCCAGGTTTGGCTGGGTGAACGGCACCCCTTCCGCCCCCCCGTCTCTCTGTCTTTCTCTCTCTCGCTCCCCTCTCTGTCTTTGCCTCTCTCTCT
>JAVQIZ010190282.1:0-17500 GCA_036023535.2 Galaxias brevipinnis | reverse complement strand
CATTTTCTTTTTCATTGACGGTGTTGGCTGGCTAGTTACTGTTACACTTTTTCTCTAGATTTATCCAGTACTGTGAAGAGGGAGGCGGCGACTCCGGGTTCAAACGCTCTGATGCCGAGGGCGACGAAGATGTGGTGGCCCGGCTGAGCGCCCTTCACATCCACGTGGAACCCGAAGGTAGTTTACCCTCTCAAAACGCCATTTTGTCTTCGTTACAGGGCCATCTGTTAGAATGGTTGTCTATCTGGGTCTTGCGGTGGATTTTTTCTCTTTCATTTTAATTAATGGTGACCATTGGAGCTAAATACGTCTGTATCTTTTCTCCTCTTCCCTTGACCTGTGGAATGTCGCCCCCCAGTGGAGACCCACGAGAGTATGGTGCAGCAACAGCTTGACCCGGAGTGGAGAAACGAGCAGTGAGAGAAATCCCCCCCCCCAGCACTCAGGACCTCTTTCCTCTCGTCTGTGTTTCCTTCAGAGTAGCAGAGGAACGTGCACGTTTGAAGACTGACGTAGTAATACACTGGCCTTTCCGCAGGGCCGTAGTTACTTGAATACCAAAGACGTGACTAGTAATATGAACTTTTGAATGGCTAGAAAAGCGAATGAAATCTGTGTGACAATCAAAGTGTAAATGAATAAATGAAATTAACTTATTTCATGAATAGCAATACCATGTCAAAGCATATTTTGTAAGAAAAGATTTCATCCATTCGTTTCCCTGGGCGTTTTGTACTGGAATGGTCATGACCGGTCCACCTATTGCTGCACACACATCAGTCTCTTTGACCAAAGCCTTTGAGAGAGATTGCATTAGAAACTGTTTTTTTTTTGGAGGGCCTCTTACCATCCAATCCTTCCTTCATGTTTCAACTGCTCTGTTTCTCACTGTGCCTTTATATATATTGTGGTGATAACATGTTTGCAAATAAAGGGAAGCCTAACTTGATCAAAGGTAATGAGCTTTTGATTTGTCTCCTGATAGGTACTATATTTAACGGCCACAACCAATGTTTTATGACCAATACATATCTAAACATAAAATGATTGGCATCTTTCTTAGTATTATACCATTTCAAAAAATATTTTATTTAACATGTTTTTCTCATCCAGACACTAACATCAACCTCAGTCCGGTTTCCGGAGCATCTTTAGAATAATAATCGTTCCATAAATTGTAATCTTTATTTTACTCTGGGACTCAAAAGACACTACAGATATAGGATGCGTTTTTATGGACGTCGCCTACTGTAAGCACTTCAAATGGGGGAAAATGGATAGGTGTAAGCAGCATGTCAAAACCCTTACCCTTCCTGCTCACATCCATCCATCCCTGTCGGATCTAGAGCCTTTGGGTAGGAGAGAAGTAGGCGACAGCTCTTATGCTAGTAACATAGACAACCATTATAGTTGTTGGCTAAAGTTGTTTTTTTAAAGAGTTGGCACATCTGCGTAATGACTCTGATCAGGAGAGCCACTGGTGTCCAATGCAGCTATTGCTTTAAGGGATTATTTAATTTAGGCCGGCAGTGAGTTAGCACTAATTGCATTGGATTAATTTTAACAGTCTAAACGAATCCGATTTACAAAGGCAAGACACTCTCCACGACTTGGCACACATCCATAAACAAAATACTAGGCCACAAAAACAAACCAGCCATGTTGCTGGTATGCACCCCCGTGGTGAGATCAAAATAGTGTGGATTACTTTTTTTGGCTGAACAAGGTGTTGATTTATAAGCGTGTGTCAAATCCCACACCACCAATAACCTGTCGCAAAGTTTAGAGGGTACACAATTTATGCAATGTTCAGATGGCAATGCATTGTCATAAACAGGCTAGCTTGCACTATAGCATAATGGAGCGATTGGCAGTACTTAAGTGTAGATATTGGTGTTTTTAATGCCAGACAGTTGCTTTCAATCAATGCCCAGCAATTTCACAAGGTAAGGGTTTTTCAGTTTTTCAGCCATATAACAAGCAAGGTCAACCTGCAAAGGTAAGGCGTCTGTGGCCTTGTTAGTAGCGGGTACATCTGAAGATGCTTTGTGTGTGTGTGTGTGTGTGTGTGTGTGTAACCATTGTATTGTTGACAACATCCAACCATGTCTGGTTCTGCAGTGGCAGTGTATACACCTACTCACTGAGAAGGAGAGCAAGGTGCTAGGAAAACACTGTCAAACAAAGAGTGGTATGCTGTTGGTTTATACTGTAAATCCTGTATTCAATAGAATGTGCATACATGCGACCGTACGCCATTATTTAAGTCTGCGACAGGAATATGCAGACGCTTCGAAGACGCTTCGAAAAGATCTGCCGGATCAGCACCCGCAGAAATAGAATTTCCATCAATTTGCTAGTCCTGCACGGGGCGCATGCATTAAACATGGATTTGATTTCTTGTCGTTGTGCTCGAGTTTCAAATGCCCACACTTGCAGCAAACCCTGTAGCTGCTGAGTGACGGAGCTTGAGCTAGAACATGCTGTGGGCATTTAACCGCTCGCTCCTCCTCTGTAAACAACACCGGAGGAAGACCACGGAGGCAGCGCAGGATAGCAGTGAGATAAACATGTTAAGTATATGCACATATAAATACAAACATACATTCATACATACATAAACAGGAGGGCGCTCAAACAGGCTGATATGCTGGTGGAAAAGTACAGAAAAAAAAGAGGAAGAGTAAACGAGACGGTGTGTGAGTTTACAAGTCAAAAAAAAAAAGAGAGAGACAGGAAAAAAGAGGCTGATTTGTTTTGCTTCTAAAACCGGCGTGTCAGAGTCTTTCATCTTCACCGTGGTTAGTTTATTTGTGTGTGTGTGTGTGTGTGTGTGTGTGTGTGTGTGTGTGTGCGTGTGTGTAGTGGTAAATACAGTCCCAACGAAGCAATCGGTTCAAAGGTTTCTCAAGGTCGCTCTGTGCGGGGGTGGGGGACGGGCATTCGTTCGGTCGGGGGCCGAGCGGCGAGGTCTGGCGTTTCTCCTCACAGCAGCAGACAGCCTCCCCTCTTCTTGCGCTTGCGGACCTGCAGCGCCGCCCTGGTGGCCATCTCAAACACCTCCCGGACGCCGTCCTTGGTCTTGGCCGAGCACTCCAGGTAGCCGAAGGCACTGATGCGGTTGGCCATGTCCCTACCCTCCTCTGGTTTCACAGGCTCCTATAGGTGAAAACACACACATACACACGTTGCTATTCAACTGGTCTAAAGCAGAAATAGCAACATACTGCAAAGACACGGAGACTTTCAGACAAGGCACCGACCTGCTTCATCTTTGCAAGCTCGCGGCGCGTGTGCTCATCATTCCGCAGATCCTTCTTGTTGCCCACCAGGATGATTGGAACGTTGGGGCAGAAGTGCTTCACTTCCGGGGTCCACTTCTCTGGAATATTTTCTGCAAGCAACATACCAAAAACACTCATTAAGTCAACAATGAATCGATATGAAACTCCAGACATGTCCGCTCTGGGATCCTAAAAAGGACAGCCTGTTGTTCGTGACCTTTCCCCCTCCGCTTCGCAGACAGAGAGAGGGCCGCTGACCCCCTGTGTGAAACATTAACTGAGGCCAAAATCAGCCATGTTGACTTTCCCTGGAAGGAGATGCCATGCGGAGATATGGGAGGAATGCCAGGCCCCGGCCCCAGCCAGCAGCAGCCCGGCCTGGGGAGAGGGCCTGGCGGGGCTCCGACATTGTTTCTCCATGGAAGTTGACGTGAGTTACAGGGCCATGGACAGAACATTTACAACACGGCTGGAAATAAAAAATAAATTAAAAAAAGAAGATATTTCCTCTCTTTCCAGTAAAGGAGGGGCAGCAGTTCTGGGACGTCGCAGCTCTAGAGAAGTAACAACGTGCCTTCCGGTGGTACACCATCTGCCACGTAACGTAGGCTTTTTTTATTTGTTCTTCCCTATCCAGCCCTAAACCTACGGAGCCGTACCCACGGCTAGAGGCTGACGTGTGGAGCCCCACGTGTCACGCGGTGGCTGCGAGCGGGAGGAGAGTGCCGAGTCCTTGTGGTCTTACCTAAGCTGTCGGGGCTGTCTATGGAGAAACACATGAGGATGACGTCCGTGTCGGGGTAGGAGAGGGGCCTCAGCCTGTCGTAGTCCTCCTGACCGGCCGTATCCCACAACGCTAGCTCCACCTGGAGGACAACGAGGAAAGGGGGAGAGAGAGAGAGGTGAGCAGCATTAAGAGTAGGTGCACAGAATACGTACGAGAGAGAGAGAGATAGCAAGAGACCGAAAAAAAAAAGAAGAGAAAGTCAGAGACAAATGGAGGAAAGAGAGAGAAAGACTGCAAGAGAATGAAAGAGAGGGGGGATGGAGAGAGGGGAAAGAGATAATGTGTGTAGCTCCATAGAATGATGGATTAGGAGCCTCCATTTGATCACTGTCACTGCAGAGCCACTTCAAAAGCAGCTCCCCAGCAGCAGCGAGCGCCGCCTCCCCAGCCTCCACTCCGGCTGTCGGTTAATCAAACGGTTAGGAGTCCCTGAGGGAGCCGCGGCTGACCTGCTCTACATAAACGCACACGCTCTTCTCCCCCTCTAATGCCTTTAGCAGCACGGCCCACACCGTTCGATACTCGCAGTTATACGGCTTTATGTTGCGTTGAGCATGTGACCCCCTTCGATCTCGCCGTCATCAAAGACAGGAGGAGACCTGTAATCTCCAGACGCTGGCCCTGTGACGCGTTCAGACACTCTCGGTACGACCCGGTACTTAATAACCCGACAGGCTGACTTAGTTGTTTTGGCTAGCTGGCTGAGGAACCAGTGAAGAGCAGCCCATCAAGGAAGTGTTTCTGCTCGACAGATCAAGCAGGGGGTTTCCTGTTGGATTCTGGGAAACTACGTGGACACACTCTTCCCTAAAACAACAGAACAGGCCTAAGACTCTCCACCTCCATGGTGGCTTGAAAATACAACCATCTCAACTGGAAGACACAAATATTAAAAAGAAGGTGACATTTTTTCTAAGTTGTACCTAGTTCAAAAGTTGTGCTTGACATTCACTAAATATCTGTTGATGTGAAAAGGGGAGACTTTCAATAACAAGTACATGGCTGTGGAAGTGCCATATCAGGTTTCAAAGATTCCAGCCCTTGTTAGATCCATTACTGGAAACGTCAGCACATCCTAACCTACCTTGCCAAACCTCGTCATAAGACCAGTGGAACCAGTTTGAATCAGTCAAAAACATGGGAGCGCCATGCGGGGTTGGTGGTAAAGCGAGCTGATCCCAAATGGTGTAGTGCCGTCCAGGAAACAGAAACAGGAAACGGGGCATTAGTCACGACGGCGCAGGGTCTCGCCTCAAACCCCCGGTCAGGAAGCCCGTGACGGGCTGCTTCCTGTTATTGACTTGAGTGGTCAGGGGGTTCCTTCTAAATCCCGGCAGATTCACTCTACACATTGCCAAGACACTCCTCGCTGGCTGGCTGACAGCCTGGATCGCGACTGCTTATTTGTCAGGAGGCATAATCGCGTCACGGAGGCAAGGAAACATTTTTATGGACTGACCTTTCAGCTATCACCCCTGACATAATGGAAAAGGAAAACTGTCCCCCCCTGTCACGTCTGTAGACAGTGAATCCTGCATTACTGCGTTAAAGTGGACCTGGATCACCGGCTGAATCGTGCCGTCGCGGCTTGAACGGGCATCTTTTCGCCAGGCGTACCTGCTTGCCGTCCACCTCGATGTCAGCGATGTAGTTCTCAAACACGGTGGGCACGTAGACCTCGGGGAACTGGTCCTTACTGAAGACGATGAGCAGGCAGGTCTTCCCGCAAGCGCCGTCTCCCACGATCACCAACTTCTTCCGGATGGCAGCCATCTGCAGAGAGCAACAACAGAAACACAGCACTTTAAAACCTCAACAGTAACCATCATGTAAACCTGCAGGTGTAGGACATTTCTACACATGATGGTACTAACATACATGTCACCCCAAGTAGGGCTGGGCCTAGGGTTGTTCTCCAACTGTCCTGTTTTAATCGAGGACGTCCAGTATATTGGGTTGAATTGGGTTGTCCCATACAGGCTACTGCCAGTCTACTCTGATCACCAGACGGCACGCTTAGGCTGGCTCTGCACAGTGAAACGTTCACGCAACTTTCGTTTCTCCCAGGTTTCAACCAACTAGGTAAGGAGCTGCTCTGTGTAAAACCCTCTGCAACACACTAGAAGTGTGTCTGTAATGTCACAACAGTTGCAAAACTCAACTGTGAGTGAAACCTGTTTATTTTATGCATACATTACGTAAAGTAGGTGTTGATGTTCTGAAGACTAACTGGTGGCTATAACAGACATACTGCCCGAACCTAACCACAAGCCCTACCTTTACAACAGCTGTCAACAGCAACCAATCTTACCATATCAAATACAAGGGTGAGAAGGGAAAAAAAACATGATGTAATAAGGAATAAGATGAAGGGAGGGAGATGTTCTTAGGCTTTTATAGACAGCTGCACCCTTTCCTCTGTTTTCCATCTAGCACAGGACAAACCAGAGTGTGGCCGGGCTGGGGGAGGGAGAGGCTGGCCTGGAAAGACCCAGGAAAGGGGAACGGGCAATGTGCCACGGAGGCCTGGGAACACCTCGACCTTAAAACGTGTGGGGCGCAATGCTCGGAATACTGTACCGCTGCCTATATGCAAAGACAAACGCAAATGCAAGCACACGCACACGCACACACACACACACACACACACGCTGCCACCCCTCCCACTGTCTATTTGCTAAAGTGCAGGTTTGGTTCGACACCTCGCTTTCAAACAAAACTCAAACCTAACAGTGTTCTTATCCATTGGGAAGATATTTGGCCTCACTCCACTAAAGGGAAACTAAGGAAATGGAGGAACCTGGTTGGATCGATACTGACCCAGTTACTAGCTGGCAGTTATGAAGAGCGGTGGATTAGATTAGATTGACTTCATTGTCCTGAAGGAAATTTGTCTCGGACACATACGGTATAGCATCTGCATTCATATGGTAATGATACATACACAGGCTGTCACCCACCCACACACACACACACAAGTGGTGGGGGCAAATTTTGCCATCTTCACAGATGTTCAAGTCTAAGCTGTTGTTCCAATGTGGGGGAGGGGTCACAGTGAACACCAGGTCCCCAAAGAGATAGCATGTGCCTTTTCTGAGATACTGAAGGCCAGTGTAACATAATAGTGAAAAGCAAAAATTTGTGTTCCTGTATGCATACGCGTCTTATCAATACTGGGAGGTAACACATGTGTTCCCCCTTGACCAATGGAACGATTGATTTTGTTTAGACCAATCTACTCAACCTTGTCAACAATACAAAACTTACTATGTCGTTAGATTGAACTGACTGTAGCACTTCCTCTTTGTACAGACTTGCTCTCTGTTCCCATGAACACCATTGTACTTGATCATTGCTCATTTTCATCTCTTTGTTTAAATAGGTCTTCTCTGTGAAAGAGTGAAAATATCCATGACGCAGGACATGCACAGACTGCCATAACATGGCAGGGGATGAGACAACTGGCTGGGTGGCTGCCAGCGCTAACAGTCTCTCCCTAAGCCACACCATCTAGTAAGTATCTTCAGGAGGAGCCGCTCAAAGTACCTTGTTAATTCATAATGCAATACAGGAGGATTCTTTACGTATCATTTATCTTGGCACATTAGAACAGGTCTGCAGGCTGTGCTCAGTGTACTGCCAGCTTCAGGGAAAAATTACTGTGTGTGTGTGTTCTTAGAATTTGTCCTACACCGTCCTTGTATTCGAGGCCTCAGTCATCTGTTCTCGTTCGGTGAGACAGGCACCAGTTTTAGCCGCTAGAATAAAAGGTACATTATTCTGCTGGCCCGTGGAGCACAGCACGCGCCACACACACACACGCCACACACACACACACACACACACACACACACACACACACACACACACCTAAATCAGGCCAGCGCAGTAAGGTTGTCTCTGGAGAGAGCCACCTGTTCTCTTTGATAGCGAGCTGCTGCTGAGCTCCATACATCATAATGTCAGTGCTCTAACACGCACGCACCGCACGCACCGCACCTGCCGTTTGCTGTTAGCCTTGAGCAAGGGAGAAAAACCCACGTTCATCAAAGT
The DNA here is from genome assembly GCA_036023535.2 of Galaxias brevipinnis. Lineage (NCBI taxonomy): Eukaryota > Metazoa > Chordata > Actinopteri > Galaxiiformes > Galaxiidae > Galaxias > Galaxias brevipinnis. The sequence goes on along the minus strand of JAVQIZ010190282.1, from coordinate 9,376 downwards.
CCATAGTCATCTCTAATACTATTAGAAACAAATGTATACAATCATATGGTGCTTCAGATTGCTGTGGCCTTTGGCCTGTTATCTCCAGGTGATAACAGGGGGGCAGAGAGGTAGAACACACCCTGGCTGGGACAGCCCACTGCCAGCTTCTTGCACCGGTCGCCATGCCATAACAAGGAGTGGGCGGTCGACAGCCCCGATCACGGCTGCGATACCTCATCACTTCCCATTTTGCTCTCCGAGTCTTCCTCTTGATGCTTCTTGTTTTTTCATTGTACACTCGCGTTTTTTTTTTTTTGTTTTTTTTTTTACTCCTCCTTCACTTTGCATTCCTGTCATTGTTTCAACCTTTCTTATTTGTTCACTCAATAGGCACCACTGGCATTTGGTTTCACCCACAGGCTGGTCTACCCAGTCCTAGCCCATGTGATATGTTAAACCAATACCTAACGAGTAAAACACAGCTACGTTGTAATATAGACCGTAACAAAGCGAGGAGGCTTCTTACGATAAAACAAACACAAGTCTCAGAAAGAAAAATCTCCCAAGTTACATGGAGGACAATCTCTGTTTCAAACGAAGGGACTGGACTAACCCTGCCTGTCCGTCACAAAAGCACCAGCTCAGCATGGCTGACAACATGGCAATGTATACTGACAGGAGGAGGACAGGGGCCTTATGGTGGGCTACATACACGCGGCAGAGCACTTCCTCATTCACTGACAAGTGTCAGTCACATGACCCGCCTCAGGGAGGGCAGTCTATAGGCTGTCATTTTATGTGGACGTGTGTCTGGATTTCGTTTGCGAGAAATAGAGATTCCAAGTAGTTCAGCTCAGCCTGCTTCTCATAACGCCTGCCGCACGTGTAGCAGAAAAGGGCAAAGTTCTCGTTTGCAGTTCACACACGCGGTTCACTCATATACACACACACACACACCTGACTCAGCCACTTCCACCAAAGACAGGTCCGCTTCTCTTCCTCTCTCTCCTGTCATTCTCTGTGTCTGATTAGGGAACCGCCAATACAATAATCATCCCCTATAGAGTCTCTATAGTACAGACTGAGGTCTAGTACCGCAATGAATGCTGCTACGTTCCTCCAAAAGATAACTAACCTCAAAAGTAAAGAAAATAGAGAATCGAACTATTCTGAATAACTATTCCGAGTAAACGTTGCTGAACCATACCCAACCAAAATCGGGTCTTCGTTGGATGAATGACGGGTTTACGACATGCTTGACTGTTCCAATTCGGGCCAGAGAGTGATGCTATCCCGGTGGATTAATACCAGTTATCGACTGCAATGAGTAACACCCAACAGATACTAAAAATAGGCAGGTCAAGTATAAGAAAGCGAGTCTAGGCAGTATGGTAATGCTGGGCCCTGACGTGAGTCACCAATGAATGGCAGGAGACCAACCAAGCAATCACAACATTTACAAAAGCAATCATTCTAAAGGAAGGCAGTCCAACCCCAGATGCCAAGATGTCAGTCTCATTGTGGTTTGGCCGTCACACTCCATCAAATATTATCAAGCACTCAAAATTAATAAGCAGGGGTGGGAGGTGGGGAGACCGCTCGGACATTCACAACAGCATATTGTGCGTGATAACCGAAGGCTCACGAGAGCTGCCTGGTCACAGTGTTTTTGACAGTGATGAGTAATTCAGTAAAGGTTCATGACTCAACTGTAATAGAAAATTAAAGTTTCAATGTTGGATTCATTATTATGTGCGTACTGATCAGATACTGTGCATCCTGTGTGTGGCCGGTCTGGTCGGAGAGGGGGGTTTTGAAAAACAAACTGTGCGGAATGTCTCACTCTCCTTCAATGCCTACACACTAGGGATGGGCATTTCATATCACTATTCGAATATTCTATAAAAAATATTTCGGTTAATCGATTAACCGAAATAAAAAGATGATATGAAAAAAAATATATATATTTTTATATATATATATATTTTTTTTTCCATTATGCTATAGCTCACTTGTAATGTAGCCTGAAGCTTCCGTGATCTGGCCTTCGCTAAATAAACATATTCCTTTTGCAATTTCCGAACATTTCTTACTCTGACACATTTGGACAGATTTTCTTTGATCTCTGAGCGGAGAGTCGGCGCTATAAACCGCATGTGTTTGTATCGGTGAAGTAGCACACTAGCATAGAGCGCTCTCGTGCCTTCAGTTGGCGCGCTGCCTGCAAGTTTAAACTACTCGTATGGAAAGCAGGGAAAATGTATCGAATCCATTGAAATTGGGCTTTTTCTTTCTACTTTTTACATATTTCACTGCTACTAGTGTACACGTTATAAACAGTATGTAATCAAAATCGCTAATGAATAATATTTAAATTAACTTTAGGCTAAAATATAAATAAATAACTGCAGCTATATTGGAATACCCACATCATTTAGAATAATATAATATTCGAATAATCGTGCCCATCCCTACTACGCACACTCACCCCTAAAACACACAACGCCCCTCCCCATATCCTATATCACGTTCTATCCCTCTTCCAACTCATCCGCTTGCTCCTCCACTTGTGCCCAGGCTGAAAAGCTGCAGCGCTAGACAAATTATGCACGCAGCCACTACATCAGTCTACACCAAGGGGAATATGTGTGGTTCTCTAAAGCCTTGAGGTGTAGAGTGTGTGACATAGTAACCTAAGACACGATCTGCACTAAAGCGATTTGTGACCTGAACTCCTTTTAACCCCAGATTGCTTTTCTTATTCCGACGCATCTCCTCTTGTCCTCCCAGAGGAGCTAGAATCAGATTCGCCAGGTGGAGTAACCTATGGGTTTCGGAAAAGGGCCCCTTCGTTGCCCTTCCTTAGACCAGGGACGGAGCGGAGAGGGTGCGGGTTTCCGTGCAGGATGTGAGTGGGCCGCCGGATGAAACGGGCCTGGCAGGGGAGAGCAACGGAGGCGTCTGAAAATAGGACAGAGCCACAGAGACTCCCTCGGCCCAATTTATCAGAGCGCGGCTCAAGGCTGGGGACCAGTGAGAGAGGACAGGCAGCGGAGACATGTACTCCAGTCATCCATCCTTACCACCCACCCACCGCCCACCACCAGCTACCCCGCCGAGCGGTTGCAAAGCCTGGAACAAGGGCGAGACCGAAGGGAGGGGGAGGGAAAGGGAGACCGGGAGGTTGAGAACGACGTGGAGTTTAAGCGAGCCCCAGCTGCATCTGTTGGAGAGAGCTCAACTCTGATGATAATAAATGAGAGCTTTGATTAATATTCCATGAGAAGAAGAAATATTTTAAACGGATGAATTAGTCATGGCATGGCGGAGAAGGCACTAATTGGGATTTGGGAAGAAATGGTATCATCCGAGTCTTTACCAGGGCGTTCAGAAAAGTCTGTCCACGTAATCTGTAAAAGGGTATCTCTCTCTCACACACACACACACACACACACACACACCTCCTGCCCTTGTCAGGCAAGCCCACAGGAAGCCGCCCTGATTTGTTCCCTTCTGTTCCTCATCCTCCCTCTGTTCTGGCAGGGACTGTTTCTGCTCTTCCCCTGCTCCCATTCTGTCCCTCTCCCCGGCCCGGCTTCCTGTGACGCAGGGTGATGTCACTGTGAGGGAGCTAGCGTTTCGTCTCCTCGGGGCGCCCGCTATCCCTCACCCACACACACACATCCCAGAGACGGCAGATATCGCACAAGCACAATACATGCCCCAGGTTATAGACCAAGCTGCTATTCCCGGTTGAGTCATGCAAACTTGAGCAGGACTGGATAGAGTGTGAGATGCCTGGCAAATGCCTCCAAGAGGTTTTGACATATCATTAGAACAAGGAACAGGGGAATTTACTGCACCGCAGGTGGCAGGCTGTCCTTCCACTTTAGATGACTGTGAGAACAGACGCAGATCGGCAGGCAGAGAATAGGTTCCTGTATCTCCTGAATAAGTTGCTATAGTAAAAATTGATGCATTATTCAATATACGTGAAAAAATGAAGATGCTTGAAATCAACCGACCAACCACAAAACCCAGAATCAGGGCTGGAAGTGGCCACATGACTCGCAGACAACAGCCCAGCACTAAGTTTCTTCACAGAGGTTATGAGTAAAGATGAATGCTCTACACCACACTGATCAAATGTCTACACAGTGGGCTCACCCAAAATATGCTCCGGGACAAATCCAATACTTCCACCACTAATGCCAGTAGAACATTCTGAGCATACAATAGCTACACCAACTACAAAGGCAGCAATCATTAAGGCTCTCTAGTTCAGGCTAGCCTTCAAAAGCCCTTCCGTGTGGGTAAAGCGGATGTAGGACAAGATGGGGATGAGCTAGCTTGGTATAGAAAGAGGGCTAGGAACCAATTTGGTTCAGTATTGTCATTAGCCAACTGAGCGTTTCACTCTGACCCACAAGCCCACCCAGCCATCATCTAAACCCACCCATTTCCACCTGAGGGACCAATGCTGCGACACAACTGTCATACAACAACACAATGGAACTATCTATAGACCCATCGCAAGACGCCCACAGTACAGCCTATTATTTTGGGTCTGTGCTGTCCATGTCATATATGTCTTGCTCTCCACATGGGTTTTGTGTCATGCCAGTTCCACGCACCACCTGTATGAAACCTGCTTGTTCAGCAGTCAGCTGCTCCACAACGGTGACATCACAGCCTACAGACCCTCCTCCTTCCCACAAACAGAATATTTACGCATTCCTTACTAGCACAAGATGCTGGACACTGTCTCCATAACATGTTGCCTCGTCATAGGAATCGATATGTTTGGCCTCTTAGCGTGGCTGCTTGTAGAAATTGACATCTAATATTTTGTCAGGTCGAAGGAGGTTAAAACAAAACTAAGGATATGCTTTTCTGTGGCGCTGAGCAGGGTGTGGTGACTGGGGGAAAGGAATGTCCTCGGATAGACGACTGTTTTAAGAAATGAGGAAAACAATATAACAGTGGTCAAGCAAAGAATAGAAGACGTTAAGACAAATACTAAAATAGAGCCTTGTATGAGATTATTTGGTTCTAAGAGTATAACGAAAAAAGTATCGAAATAGGCGAATTAGAAAACAATATCTTACTGACTAAAAAGGTCTCATAAATCGAGACTTGGGTGACAAACTTTTCTGACGGTGACCTAGGAGTTTTCTGTTTTACGACAGCTAATGTATACAGGCAGATCCATAAAATCCTACATGCCCGAAACCCTAATAATTTAACATCGTTAGGTCGTTAGCCTTACAATCTCTGCAACATGATGCTTAAAACAAACAGGTGTGTCACTAAATTGCAATATACAAGTGACGTATGTTCACTGAAAATTACCACGCCAGTGACAAAATGTAATATTAGAGTAAGATTAGCCTACATTTGTTTTAAAGCACCGTACATCCTAAAGAGTAACAACTCTTAACTGTTGATTCATCGGCCAATCAACACGCCTTCGGATGTGCGCCCTATTTCACAACCTTCCTACTTTTGCTGCGACGCTCAAAACTCACTTGAAATCTACAAAACTAAGTTAACATATGAAATGTAATAATAACTGTTTCTGGGAAAACTTTATTCTCACCTTTCCCTGCGTGGGATTTCAAACCTCGAATTGTTCCGTCTTTCTTTCTGTCGTTGTCGCCCTTCCCTTGTTTCAGTAGTCGACTAATCAGGGTGTGTAGGCAAGGAAGTAACGAAACTAACACACTGGTAAGACCCTCCCCTACGTCTACGGAGAGTGTTTTGAGATTATTGCGCTTGGACGCTATTGGTTGAAAACAGCTTCCAACCGTTAGGAACATGAGGTCCCTTCCCCTTGGAAATAATGACATCATTCATGAGCAAAGGGTTAATATGGGTACTCACTGTAAAAGATCCAAAATTAGTTTCAGCCCATTGCATCAATCCCCCTATGAATGATGGGCGTCTCTGGGGGAAAACGATACAAAACAAATTTATATTACACAAATGTACAGACTGCTGAAGGAATGTTTTGCATAGGTTTTAACATTTCAAAAATATTTTTCAGAATTAGCCAATTTTTTGGTCGAAAGTAATCATTGAAGACCCCTGCATGCTGCTTGCACGCAACAACGTGTTTATTGCTTATATTTCTCTTCGTTTGTGTTCTCATGAATAAACAAATCTGATCAAACCAGATATTACTTCAATCCAAAAAATTTAGGCTACATCTAGTAAATCAACCATTCAACAATTACTAGTCGAGTGTGAGGACACACTGGCATCTAGTGGTACTTAGGCTTACTACAACAGAAGATTTCAAAAGAACTGTAGGTGTTTTCTGTCTGTTCAAACCGCTAGAGGTCAGTCGCATGACATCTCTCAGGAAAAAAAGGTACAAACGCTTGCCACTGAGGCAGTACCCTCAGAAGGTACATCCACTGTACCTTTTTGATGGGTACATAGTAGTACCCTTACAGTTTGTGCCGTAAGGGTACAAAAATGGACCTCAAAAGGTACAAATGGCTCACCACCGGGGTGGTACCCTCAAGGTACGGAAAAAACATTATCATAGATACATAGTTGTACTCTTACAGTTTGTACATTTTGGGAGCCACTTATGTACCTTTAATAATATATTTGTACCTTTTCAATTGTCTAATGCCCTGGTACAAAACTGTACCCTATAACATGGTACACATTTGTTCTTTTAAGGGGTACCACCCCAGTGGCTATGACATTGTACCTTTTAAGTGGCAAAAATGTCATCTTTCTACAAATGAAAGTAGGCAAGGTACTAAAAAAACTAATTCTGAATTTATTTTGCAGGTTCTCATTTAAATTACTTTCATAATATGGACTTTGTATTGTCAATTCTTAATGTATAACAGAATAACAATTAAAAAAAACATGAATTATTAGGCCTTAAAATACAATAAAATTACTGCAGTTCACATAAACGGTTACAATAATTTAACAAGTATAATAATCAAATTGCCAGAATTAATTAATTTAACCTGCACATTAACAATTTGTTACTGGCTACAACAAAACTTTACATATTCTTTACACACAATATTACATTGCAACAAAGACATTACCATCAACTGAATGAGACTGTTTTTCGAAAGATCCCCTAAATAAGTGGCCTAGCATGTTACATTACAATCATTTAGCAGACACTTTTTTCCAAATTACTAACAGTATTTAGTGTTTTCAACAAGAGAAGATAAAAAACCACAAGTCAGGTAGATAACATAACTGCATCCCCGACCTAATCACCTAGACAAGAGCTAAGCAAGTGCTACATAAAACCAGGATACAAAACAGGACCATCCCAAACCTAACACAAACAATTTCTTAGTACAAACAATTACTTAGTTTATCAAATATAAGGGCAAGCCAAATGTGACACATTACATTTAAGAACCGAAATGGAGGAGTTGAAATAAGTGAGTCTTTACGTTTCGACGGAAAGTATACAAGGAAGTCCTAATGTTTGTGGGGAGGTCATTCCACCACTGAGGGACAAGGACAGAGAAAAGTCCTGACTGGGATGCCAGGCTGCCCTTTCCACAGAGTGAGTGGGCAACAAGGTGACATCCGGAGTGCAGTGGTCGGGACGGGGTGTAGGGTCTGAGCATCGACTGTAGGTGGGAGGGTGCAGTGCCGGTCATCACCCGATAGGCATGGACAAGTGACTTGAATTCGATGCGTGCTGTTACTGGTAGCCAGTGCAGTGTGTGGAGCAGAGGAGTGGGTTAGGATTAGGGTTGGCCAGTGCAGAGTGTGGAGCAGAGGAGAGAGTTAGGGTTAGGGTTAACCAGTGCAGTGTGTGGAGCAGAGGAGTGGTGCGAGTGAACTTAGGAAGGTTGAAGACTAGATGAGCGACTAAGTTCTGGATGAGCTGGGGGGGTTTGATGGCGCTCACAGTCGACCCAGCCAAGAGGGAGTTGCAGTGTTCTAGGCATGAGATGACAAGGGCCTGGACTATGACCTGTGCAGCCTCTTTGGAAGGAGGGGCCGTATCCTCCTGATGTTGTAGGCATCTGCAGGAGCGTGATACTGCTGCTATATGTTAGCTGGTCGTCCAGGGTGATCCCCAGGTTCTTTGTCATTCTAGAGGTGACCACAGTATTATCAACGATGATGGTTAGGTCTTGGAAATGGCTGGACTTCCCAGGGATGAAGAGTTCTGTTTTGTCAAGGTTGAGCTTCAGTTAAGCCTAGGTCAGCTCTTTCTCCATCCACTTCATTGCCAAAGGTAAAAAAGGCCATTGTATTAGTGACCATTACCCATAAGGCAGTATGTGTGTAACACACACACACACACACACACACACACACTGTAATATATAATGTATTACTATAGTCTTCTCACATCTATGCCTCACCTGCCCCCCATGGCGCAATATTACGTGTCCTTCTCATTCCATCAATACTCAAATATCATACATTTATGTGCCCTGGCTGTCACACATGGGTTTTATGGGCGATTATACCAGCCAGTTCTAATTAACCACGTCTTAAATTACTTAATATGTCAACCACTTAGCTAAATCTAATGTTGGTTTCTCCTGCCTTTTGTAATAAGGTAACAGTTGGCAGTGTTGACTCATTTAAATTGAATGAACCTGTCCCTCAGATATGACTTTGACTGTAACCACCAATCATAAGGGTCTCTGGGATATTTCACCAATCCCTGCTTTACATTTTTCCCTCCACAAACCCCCGCTCCACCCCACACACCCAATCCACCTTCTAAGGTACAAATATGTACCATAGGTTTTGTCTGTATCTTTCATGTCAAAACTTGGTACATATTATGGCTTTCTATGTACCTACAAAAAACAAAACTGTACCCTCTCTGTAGGGTGAAAAGTAAAGTGGGACACTCCTGATACAAAAAAAATGACGCAGAAGGTAAAATATGATCCAAATTGTGGCCGATGCAATCTCTGAGTTCTCTCCATTTCTGAAACGCTTCACCGATATTTACATGTGTTCTATTGCGTTTATTGTCAGACTCTTTTTAGTTCAGATCAATGATTCGCGAAGCAACTAGCAAAATAATCCTCAACTTCATGTAACGGCTTCAGCCGTCCTGCAACTAGGGTACTAGTTCACACCGCTGAAACTTTTGTCTGCAACGTTCTAAAACAGTTTTGTTGGGTCCCAAATCATTGTCTGTCTTCCTCTTTTAGTTGCTTTGTAGCGTAGGCAGTTGTTGCCAAAGCTGCAATAGCAACTTTTTTATATTGTCCGCCATCGAATCACACTTTCACTGTCTGAAGGGACGTGAATGCGCGTCTGCGTTTGAAGAACAGCCAATAGGAACGCCCTCTCTCTGAAATGACCTGTGATTGGCCAAAGTCTACCGTTACGGGCTAGATTTTCTGAAGCCTGTAAACAGAGC
>JAVQIZ010190273.1:0-17280 GCA_036023535.2 Galaxias brevipinnis | reverse complement strand
GGGACTGATGTCTGAGCTTCTGGTCTTTATGTTTCTAGTTTATTGTAGAAAGACCTTAAATAGGGTGTATCATCCAAAAACCTTCACTAATGATTTAAACATGGATAAATAGTGTCGTTATGTATGGGTTATTATGCCATGATTTTACTGGTCTGGCCCACTTGAGATCAACGTGGGCAGTATCAGGCCCCTTTACTAAAATGAGTTTGACACCCCTGGTTTAGACAATGTAGCTTAACTGTGTCTTCCTATTAGAACTTTGGGTTGGATACACAGCCTGGCGTTAGCAGATGTATTATTTTTTGTTGTTTTTAATATTCTGTGTGTTATAATATAACGCCTAGTCTGTTTTATTATATATCCTACACAGACTTTACAAATGAATGGAAAGTTATGCATTGAGGAAAAGTTGTGAAGTGTCTCTAGGAGTGTTCATGCAGACCAGTATGTACAGTGGCCCTAAGAGGCCAAACGCACTGCATCTTCAGAAAACCCTGCAAATAGACAAAACACAAGCAAATGAAGAAAACATCTACAGCAATTTGTCAACAGAAGAGCAGCATTTAGAAAACGCGCTGCAAATTCTGACAACATACACATTACAGAAACACACTGCAAATAAAAAACACAGCACATAACAGAAACGCGCTGCAAATACAAAAACACAACACGTTACAGAAACGTGCTGCATGTACAGACAACACAACACATTACAGAAACGTGCTTATTATTTATTCTTAATTTGCTTGTGTTTTGTCTATTTGCATGTGTTATCTGAAGTTGCAGTGCGTTGGCCTATCGGGGCCGCATGTCACTAAAAACACGTTCCATATTTGACACGTTTCTGTACTCTGTCGTTTTCAGCTCCGCCATTCTGCTGCTGACACAGCAGGAGGTCTTTGGTCAGCCCAGTGACAAAGATACACAGACTACACATAAGGGTGAGATTAGAGAAATTTACAGGGGGGGGGGTGGGGGGGTTGAAATTCTGCTGTGCGGGGGTGGGTGGTGGGTTGTTATGGAATTGTTGGCTAAATTGGTTATTTAGCTATTTTCTGTACATTTCAAAGTTTCTATAATGTACCTTTGTATTGCTATTGGTCAGACACTCTAACCTCACCATGGTTAACTTTGAACAATTCGACCACTGCCTAGGCCAGAAGCACGTATGGCAATAAACCAGTCCAAATTGGTCTTGAAATTGCTTTAATTTGTTATTTATATGTTTACGGATTTATATGTTCACAGATTGACAAATTAGTAACAATTGTTAGCTAAATGATTAAACCATATTATTGTACAGCACATAATTAGCCCTGTGGTAGCTTACTTACATCAGTCTTTCTAGCCACAGCTGCTATTTGAACAGAACAGTTTAAACTAAATCATAATCAAATAACAATGTAAAAAATATGTTTTTATGTTTGTATATAATTAAAAGACATAATTGAACAACCAATAACTGAATAAGTGTTAATGTCATGAAAGTGTGCGGTATTATTCGAAAGCTAGTTCCTTGTAAAAAATGTTTTGTAAATAAAGGTTTGTAAATTTGTTGTGTTGGGACAATTGTACATATAAAATATACACTAGGCCTAAGTGTTAAGCGCTCTATAATGCTGTAATACAGCAGGAAGCGTATTTGAGATTAGCACTATATTGTATACTTTTTTTTTAAATTAACTGTTCAAGTAAAGGATTTTCTAGTTAGAAAATATACTTTTTGGATGCTAACTTTGAATTGGCAAGAGATAATAGCCTATATATTAACACTTAGGCTATGTGTAGTAAAACCAAGTGTTAATTTTGAATGATTTAAACGACTGCCGACAAAAACATTACATTTGTGTCCAGTCCAGCAGTTTTCCAACGCTGTGCACAGTGCAATTATCTCGATTACAGCGTTATAGACCGTTTAACATCGAGTTAACCACAAACATAAACTGCTCGGAGCAGTTTAGAGATGCAGCGTAAATTGCTATGACAACATACCTCGGGTCAAACTTACCCACCTTTTATAGTACAGGTTAATCGGGAAGTTAAACCTGTCACAAAGTTATTACCGAACTTACCAGGGTAAGCCAGTTACCTTGCTTCGTAGTATAGGCCGCTAATGTTGACCTTGTGGTTGATGTTGTTGTTGTTGTTGTCCACGTGTCCCTGGTGTTGACCTCGTGGTTGTTGTGTTTAATAGTATGGTGCTCCACTGGAGCAGACTGTGAGCTGCCCTGCCTCGTCCAGCAGATAAACAGCATCAACGACGTGGTTTTGTGGGAGCGGAACACGAGTGAGGTGTGTGCCTTACGCCACAGTAAACATACTCCCCCCTGCGGCAAGAACCGGGCCAGCATCACTGTCAGACACCTGGAGGGGTGGAGCAACGTCTCCCTGTTCATACACAATTCCACCAAGATGGACTCTGGGACCTACACCTGCAGGGTCATCCAAATCACCTCCCCAAGGGGGCTGAGGGGGGAGGTGGATGGGGAGGTGAAGCTGGTGGTGGTTGATCCACCACAGGGTGAGTTCAGCTCCTACCACACACACTCCAACACTGCCGACAACAACACATATGGTTTCTAAGTTTCAGACAGATGTGACCTTTCACCTTCCCAGGGTCAGTCAGGGTTAGCCTGCTGGACTCAAAGTGATATTAAGACTTTGAGTCTCACCGTGCTAATCCCAGTTCATCTTCACTAATGCCATAATTTCTCTTATCAATTCAGGGCAGAAGAACAGCCAAAGCAGCAGTAAATCAGTGGAGGTTAAGCCAGCTGTTTTGTTCTTTGGTGTGATCTTTGTCATCGTGGCATCATAGCACCTTCTTGCCAAAAGGTGCCAGAAAGGTAAAATAAATCTGTTTCTCTCCTCTTCTCATGTTAGTGTCTTTTTGTTGTCTCTTCTCTTCTTCTCATGTTAGTGTCTTTCTTCTCTCTTCTGTTCTTCTTCTCTCGTTAATTGTCTTCTCCTCTCCTTTTGGAGTGCTTTGTTCAGGTTGTAAACTAAAACTAAACTGTTACAGGTGTGTACCTGGACCTGTTGGAGAGGAACCCAATACCACAGAGCCCCACGCCCTAACCCCCAGTGCCCCACGGCCCAACCCCCAGAGCATATATGTGAAACTCTGGCGTAATTATATTTGGCCCGCGAAATAATATCACATTTCTATTTGAGACGGCCCGCCGTGTTCCCAAATTCACAGTTTGCTGAAAAACTCAGCATACTCAGCGCCGAGGTTACCCGGCGATTTCCAAGTCCCACACCCTAACCCGAGCCCCATGCCCTAACCCTAATCCCCAGTCTCCCACGCCCTAACCCTAACCCCCAGAGCCCTACACCCTATCTAGGAACCCAAACTGTCAGAAACAGACTCCATGAGGGTGGCATGAGGAAAAAAATACCAATTACCAAAAGGCTTTTGTTATTAGTGCCAAAGCGATTATGAAAACGAATTCGTATTTTCTGGTACCAAATTTAACTCAATTACAAACTCTTATTTTGAAGGATGAAAAGCAATTTCAGCGCCATATTGAATTACGTCATACCCCTAAGGTTATTGTTGCTGCTAGCCTGTTCACGCTACTGTAAGTAATAACAAAAGTAATAACAAAATATTATTCCAACATACTACTCTCTTCATGCAGATACCGAGCCATGAGTGCAGTTATTCCACGTATCGAGCAGCTTTCGTCCAGAGTAATTCGAATCTTGGGATGCAATCCTGGACCAATGACTCTTCAAGGAACCAACACTTATTTGGTTGGAACTGGGGACAGGTAGGCTCGTGGTGGTTTGGTCATAAAAGTTTTACCGACAAGTCGCTAGACAATTTTTGTTAAAAAATTTACCATCAATTAGTTATGTTGTTATGGCCTATTGAGGACTTTATTGGTTCATAATCTTTGTCATGTTATATTGTTAGGTTAGGTTATATTGTTACTATGATTAAGTTAATAACCTCATTGTTATTAACGGTGACAGCACACAGGCTGACATGGGCATTTACGCACTATTCACTGTACCCTTCACTTAGGCGAGTTTTGATAGACACTGGGGAGCCTGCTGTACCTGAGTACATAGTCTGTCTGAAACAAGCCCTGGCCCAGTTCAACACTAGCATCCAGGAGATCGTTGTTACACACTGGCATCATGATCACTCAGGAGGAGTTACCGATATCTGTAGGGATATCGCAGGAGGTGGGTTGCACTGGCAGGAGCAATGGACATACAGCTCTGAAATAAATTAAGAGACCACTGCAAAAATGATCAGTTTCTCTGGTTTTAATATTTATAGTAGAGGTTGGGAACCTTTTCTCTATAAAGGGCCATTCACACAAAATTACGAACACGTTTACTTGCTTTTATCAGTATAGGCTACTATTTTGATAGACTATAGCATGTCCTACATTCATGAAATGTAAACAGTGAGAAGATATTTCGCAGAAAACATCAATAGTAAATTATACACACCAACTTTTACTGGCCTTTCTGACAGGTGTTTTAAATCCTTATGCCCTGATTTTTAAAAATACAGTCTCTCCTGCAACTGCACCAAGTAAAAGACATGGGAAACAAAATAAAGATTTTCCTATGCCACTTTTTCTTCATGAACCACTCAGTGATAAAAACACCATTTTTAGTTTTTCTTTATCACAAGATTGATTGGTTGATGCGGGCCTAAACCTTTGATTTCTAGATTTTTGTTCAAACACAGTAGGCTTACACAACTGTGTTCATTTCCTCTGATTGCAGTAGCAGCAAGCAAGCTGCAAGTGACAGGTATTGTAAAGCAAGGGGCCAAGCCTGACTACCCCACCAGTCCTCATAAAAAGACAGTGAAGCGCACGCGCAGTTGAACGTTTTGGTTGAATTTCCGTCAGAAATCTCTGTTTCTGTGCAGACGTGGGGCTGACCCACCAAATAGCACACCGGCTTTGCCATCCTATTATCATCTGGTTATGATCTTCACGGCTTGTCGTACGCGTTTTGATGACTAGCTAAACATTTGAGAACGTTTTATTACCATTCAGTTTACAATTCCCTTTAGTATTACTATTTATTTGTTCCTTCCTTTTTTCTTTTGCCCTGCCAGATCTCTCTTATCGATTGGGAATAGCGAAAATGCATCATAGACGTAGTTTTAATCTTATTGCAAATTAAAAACAGAGTTGTTATATAATGTGACCTATCCAGGTGCGTTTTCAGAAGCCTGCTAAAGTTTGATGTGCGCGATCCAGAATCCTTCACTTTGATACCACATGTTATTCTCAGCTCGTCAGACATTTCCTCAATGTCAAAAGCGGCAACAAATTATTCAAAATGATGAAGATTGTTCACGAGTCCCACATTTCGAGTCCGAGTTGAGTCTAAAGTCTTTTCAGGATGAGTCAAAGTCAAGTCACTGTGAGTGACTATTAAGTGCGACTTGAGTCCAAGTCACAGACTCAAGTCCCCATCTCTATGACAAGGCCTTGATCTTGATTGATCTGGCTATGTATTACGGAGAATTGTCCTGCTGGAAAAAGCAATCCTCAGAGTTGGGGAACATTGTCAGAGCAGAAGGAATCAAGTTTAGTTCCAGGACAACCTTGTATGTGGCTTGATTCATGCGTCCTTCACAAAAACCCATCTGCCCGATTCCAGCCTTGCTGCGGCACCCCGGATCATCACCTGTCTTTCAGCTTTGCCAATATACAGCCTTGCCAAACAACTGGTCGTCTAATAGTTACACCTGGAGAGACCTACTTGCCACGGTGTCTCACATCCGCTGTGAAATTTGGTGGAGGAAACTGATACTTTTGCAATGGTCTCTGAATTTTTTCTAGAGCTGTGTAATGCTTGGCATAATTAGTCAACTTCACCTACACGGCAGGGGGGTGATTTGTTTAATTAAGTGAAACATTTCAGACAGGAGTATACAACACACAGGCAACCTAGATTATATTATTAGATATAATTTATTATAGTAGTATAATGTCTTGCAAATTAGCTAGATATTTCACATTGACTAAATCAAAAGAAAGCTTCAGGTGGATATGTTATTAATATTATAAATCATGCTGAGAGTAGTAAAAATTAAAGACGTGTATTACAGTACTGTGGAAAAGTCTTAGGCAGGTGTGAAGTCTTTAAAGTTAGGAAAATATATATATATATAATATAAATGTTAATTGTTTATTTTTTATCAATTCATAACATGCAAAGTGAGGGCAAAGCAAATCTGTATCAAATCAACATTTGGTGTGACCACCCTTTTCCTTCAAAACAGCATCCCTTGCCTAAGGCTTATGCACAGTACTGTACTTTTAAGGTTATTCATCATTTAAAGGGATTACAACTGTGCTTAAAACCATTGAAAGATTATATATTGACAGTCTTCTGGGTGAAACTAATCTAAGCGTTATGTAATTTTAGTTGTTAGATTATGTATGTGTGTATGTATGTATGTATATGTGGCTGTTGTTTCTCCTTGTAGGCTCGCAGTTGCACGTCAGCAAGCTTCCTCGCTGTCCTCCTGTGCATGAGAAAATGGGAGAGAAGGCTTATAGATACTTGAAAGATGGAGATGTAATCAAAACGGAGGGGGCCAACTTGAAGTGAGTTTTATAGCAAATTTTCAACAAACAGTTCATTACGTATCGGAATGGTTATTTTTGTGTTTCCATTGGCAGAAGTTGTGGATGGTACGGAAAATAACTGTTCTGTTCTGTTTTTCGCTACCCTTTGTTGAGGTTCCTAGCACACTGACCTGACTTAAAGTTGGAGCTAGAAACACTGCACACAAGAGCTTTTAGATTCAATGTACAAATGCTAACGCCCGATAACACTAACCCTAACGTCATAACCTATTACATATTATACTTGAAGCATCCAATGTTTTTAACAAAATAATTATATGCTAATACATTTTCTTTAATGCTGTTCAAATTCAGTATATGGACCCCCGTAGTACCTTCATAGACCCCTGGTTGAATAGTGTTGACGTAGCGTATGATAGTGAATTCTGTCCAGGCAAAGTTATTCTTCAAACTACCGGGTCAAGATTTTTCTTATCTCATAAAGGGCTTTTCCTTTGTGGTCCCGTGGGTAATTTCTCCATATGGCTGCTCTATACTAGGATTGGGCTATTATTAGCAATGACATTGTGACATCCAGTGGCGCTGATGAAAAATTCTATTCTATTCTAGGTGGGGCTGTGCCATATTCAGTCAGCTTCACCAATACAATTTAATATTAACTGCAGTATACCAGTGTTCTGTGAAATAGTATGTATTTATTAAATGCCAATATTAAACATGTGAGGTATTCTAACGCAATAAAATCTTATGCTAAAGTTAACTACAAAAACAAATGGGGTCAGGGGAACTTTGTGTGTGTGACTGGCGTCTTATTTGTAACAGAATTTGGCCATTAGCAAACCTCTCAGTTATTTAATTATGAAAGTCGGGGATGTTTTGATTAGTTTCTTTCTCCATGGAGAGCACAGCCAGAGCATTTAGGCGATCCTGTTATAGTGTTCCTCAGGTAGGTGTTGATCCTCCTCAGAGTAGAACATAAAAATGGTTTAATGGTTTAATCTGGGAATTGTTACGTCCCTTATGTGCACGTACAGGGTACTATTCACTCCAGGGCACACAGACGACCACATGGCCCTGGTACTGGAGCAGGAGAAGGCCATCTTCTCAGGTGACTGTATCCTAGGAGAAGGGACGGCTGTGTTTGAAGATCTCCATGATTACATGAAATCTCTGCATTTACTGCTGGACTCGGAGGCTGACCTTATATACCCAGGTATGTACAGTACATATAATCAAAAGTGTCTGAGACCTTGTAGCCAAAATAATAATAATATCTCTATGTATTGATTTATATCTTCAATAAAAAAGCAACTCTTTTCTGGGTTCCTCTGGCAGGTCACGGACCTGTGGTACTACAGGCTAGCTCTAAAATAACAGAGTACATTGCCCATAGAAATCAAAGGGAGCAGCAAATTCTCAGTGTCATACAGGCTGGGGAAGGGAAGACATTTTCTTCAATGGAACTGGTCAAACTTGTCTATAAGGTATGGAAGCATTCTCCTTCCTTCATCCACAGTAATTATAATTGTGTGACTTCTTTATGTATGGAATAATGTTTTTTATGTAAGGAGATTTGAATAACGTTAAACTCTGTTATAAAATACGGCTGAAACATTTTCTTAGCCCCCTGATTGTTTGGCAACAAACAATGACACAGAAAGAGGGAGAACAGACAAAAATTAACTAAGTTAAGGAAAACAAAAAACTATGACCAAAAAGAACAGAATATCAGTTGAAGGATAGAAGAGGTTTTTAAACAGAGTTCATTAAGGGCAGACGAGAGTGAAAAGATAAAGATAGGGATTG
Organism: Galaxias brevipinnis; assembly: GCA_036023535.2. Taxonomy (NCBI): domain Eukaryota; kingdom Metazoa; phylum Chordata; class Actinopteri; order Galaxiiformes; family Galaxiidae; genus Galaxias; species Galaxias brevipinnis. Next base: position 8,896 of record JAVQIZ010190273.1, on the reverse strand, counting down.
ATAGGGAGGCAACCTGAATGGCCTGCAGGGATCACCTCATGCAACCAGCAGTGACAAGAGCACTAGCAAAATGCAAAACTTGAATAAAATCAGTCAGCAAAACCATTCCCTTTTAGGGGGTTGTCTTGCTGTTGCCCCTCCTGTCCACCTGTTGTCGCTTTCATTTGCACTAAAACAGGAGAAACAGGTGAATGCGATTCACAATCACTGATGCTTCGTAACTGGACAGATCGATATGCCAGAAGTTTAATTGACTGGGTGTTATATACTGTTATAATACTGTGATGATTGAGTGTTCCCTTAATGTTTTTGAACAGTGTAACTTCGTAAAATATAGATCCCATTGCAAGATCATTGCTCAATACAATTTGTACATATCTGCTTATTTAGCCTATATAGCGGCAATAAACAGGCATATTCTCCGGTTGAAATACTATCGTTTTTCCTGCCTCCCCCCACAGTTCTCGCCCAATTGACACCACTCTCTGCCCAACAACTCTAACATTATATTTAATTCATAGTGATGATGGTCTGGAATTAAAATGTTATTATAGCTGTCTAATTGAATACATCTTTTGGAAGTAGCTAATCTACTAATTTCTCAGGATGTCACAAGAACCAATACTTCAGTGCGAAGTGTATTCCAAAATTCAGAAAATGTGACGGTACTCGTTTCTTACAGTAACGGCGGTACCGGGGCTGCAATAAAAAATATATGTTACGTATGTAAGCGGATGAATACCACCAAAAAGAGGCTGTTCTGGTTGTTTGTTCACAGGGCACAGCACAGGCCATTTTTTTCTAGCTAAATTCTCCAAGGCTAAAAGAACTCCCGAGTAACCACCAGTAATGTTTTGTTGCGATCCTTAAAGTGTTGGGCTCAATCCGTAATGTGTTTGCCTCCCTTGCTGTAAACTACCGCAAACTCAACTCAGAAATCAGAACAGTGGCGGCTGGCCAGTCATTTAATAAAACTTAAAATATTCTGCTTAATCGTATAAATCATTTCCGTTATGTTTTTTCTGCAAAATACGTTTAATTACCTTGTTAAAATCCTCAATTCCCGAATCTGAGTCACCCCGCCCCCCTCCATTCGAATACCCACCTAGTCGGCCCTCTCCTCTGCCGCCTTGCATACTTGCCGCGGCTCATGAACAGGATTGGTTATTTAACATTTTGTGAGGTCACAAATCTGGCTTGTCTGAACTTGCCTGGTGCACTGCAGTTTCAAAGCAGAAATGCTCAGCCATGGCTTTGGATGCTTATTCTGCTCCTAATATGTCTTCTAGCACGTGAAAAAACACCACAAGGACATGTGAACAACCTTAAAAACTTTATTTTCCCTGGAGGGGTCTTTAAATAGATGCTTAAACGGGACTTGAACAAGCGCTAAACCTGTTGGAACGAGGGGCCTTTTCCAAATCGCACACTCCTCTACTCACTCCTGCTCTGTTTCGGAGTGCAAGTGTGTATGCGAGGCGCCCTCTATCAGTGTGAAGGGTATGAATAGTTGCAAGTTTTGGGACAAAGTTCCCTCTATTTGGCGAAAACAGGAACTGCCGTTACTTCAAATGTCATCACCATGGCTTCAAAGCAGCAACTTTTGTTATGATGGATTTAATATTAGATTAGTTTGGTAAAACACATCCCTAGTGGTTGAGGACCACTGCAATAAGCATTACTTATGCCATAAACCGGTCCCCTTTGCTAGGGAGCCCTAACTGATACAACTGATACAAACTAGTTTCTTGCCTTACAGTAGGCCTATAACATGTAACCACATTTCCTGCTGTTAGATTTAGTAATTTGGGTTTTTATTTACTTAGTGAATGTTATCTTCCATCCATGGTATATCTTATCAATCCATGCAAGACTTTACAAACCTGGTTTTCTGTAAATTTTTAAAAAAAATTTCTGATATTCTCCTTTTCTTAAAACAGGAGACGCCTGTGTACTTACATAGAGCAGCTGAGATTAACCTGGTTCATCACTTAAAGAAACTGGTAAAAGAACTAAGGATAACTGCTGGTATGTTATCAGTTATGTGTATATATATCATTGGGTATTTACCTCTTGTATCAATTAAGAGATTTAAATTGAATCAGTAATTAACCAAAATAGGATGAATTTTTTATATTTCTGAATATGGCAAAATGCATGATACTGATAATATTTCACTAAAGGTTTCTGTAATATATTCTTTCTCTTCCAGTTGATGACTCTTCTCATATCAACAAATGGAAGAGTAACTTGTGATGTTGAAGATTTTACTTACCTTTCTAAATATACATATTGAAATAATTTGTACGCCAATGTTTTATGCTGTGCATTATGGGTGAACAGAGAACTTTATAGTAAAAAACTTAAAGCTATTACAAAATGTCTTCTTGTGCTCAACTGAGAAAACTAAATGTTCACTCAAAATATCTCTTGTAGTAAATGTATACATGAATAATGAATGGTACACTTTATTAATAACCAAATAATGGTAATTACTATGCAAAAGCTTATCTGGGCAGAGAGTACAAGTATAAATACATTAGAGGGCACTGGCTATGTGAGTGGAGATGAGTTGTAGAGCAGTTTATTAAAAAGGTTTGGGCCAAACCTTTTTTTATGATCAACAAAATATTAGACCACATTATCATTGTATATTAACAGTGGATTAATGTAGTCTTTTATTTAAACTTATTTTGTCCAGAATTAAAAATCTGTATTTTTGCATTACTCTTTCTTTATAATTAAGAATCTGCACTAATTCTATGAGCAAAATATCGTTACATTTTATAACTACTACACAGTGTTGGGAAGTTGTGAACTGCATGTAATTAAACTAGTAGTCGACTACATTCATATTTGTGATTCAAGTAGTTAAATAATTTTTGTAGCGATTTATTTTATTTTATTTTATTTTGTGTTGTGAACTTTTGAAACTGCAAACAATTTTGGGCCATAAATGAAAGGAATGATATTTTACTTTATTTAAACTTTTTTACCATTGCTTCTATCGTGTAATTAAACCCCCCTTGACCAACCCATCCCACATTTTCTTTCATCCTGAATGCTGTGAAGGCCAGTGTTATGACCTGACTCTCAGGGCCATAACAAATATGGAGACGCACGCACAGTAAAAGTTTAACAAATGGTATTTACCCATTTCCAACCTCCTCCACATACTCGACCATAGTAAGGGTGTATATCAATGTCATCAGTGCGTAGTGTGGTGAGTGCGTGGAGAATTAGTGTGGGGGGTGTTGCAGAGTGTACAGGTAAACAGCATAGCATCAGGCCAGAACAAAAGAGTGAGAAAGAGAGAGCAGGTGTACAGGAGATGAGTGCTTTTATGACCCATGGCAGCCCAGGTGCTCCCCATTATCCTGATTACCCTGCCCGAGCACAGACACACCAACACCCCAGATAGCCCTCAGGATTGTCACAGCCAGTTTTGGGGAGTATTGATCTACATATATTTAAAGCCTTAGTTAACCAAACTTGATTTCTCCCTATGGTAGTTTTGCTGTAGTTCAACTACTTCCAGTTTGAAGTCATTTGTTGCTTGCAAAGCTATGCTTTCAAAGTAGGCTACCCAACACTGCAACTACTGATGTGTAACACTAAGTAGTGCAGTGATACCTGGGAAAGTGAGAATACTAATCCCCCCTAAAAAGTTAGCGCTTCGTCTGGCAGCAAAGGAAAGGTTTGGTCTTTGAAAGGATGCACCTTCCCAGTATTTGTTTGTGATGCCAAACCAAAGTCATGTAGTTCTAAGGCTCAAGGCAAAAAAGTTTTTTAAGCATACTTTTACCCTTTAAAATGTTTATTTTTTTATTTTATTTTAAGTTTGCCAAAATACACACACTTCCAAGGTGGCACTTGTTCATAGGTCAAAACTGCCAGAGTATCAAGGTCCTTCAAATTGTTGTCATCAGGCTGTTCCTCCTCACTGCGATGACAAATTAGATGATACCAGTAGCACCAAAAAGGGATTTTTTTTATGTGATAACATCTAGAAAGCTATTTCACAGTCTGTAATATATTATATTGTATCCTTTAATAAATAACTCAAATGTAATGAGCTGCTAAATTATAGTGTTATTACGGGTCTCAACAGGCATTGTGTATCCTGGGTTCAGGTTGTCAACTGAATCAACTGTAGAGATGGCTTCCGGGTCAAGGGTAGCAGGTGGTTGTGGTCCAGCCCAGGAAGTGTGGGGTTCCGAGGATAGAGTGGGTTATGCAGTCTCCAATGGGTGGGGTTATGCAGAGGATAGAGTGGGTTATGCAGTCTCCAATTTCACATGTGGTCTATATAAAGCGCAGCTAAAAATGTCAAATAATACAACTTGAAAAGCAAAGCTGAATATTACAAGAATTGTTATGACCCTTCAGCTGTTCAGCTCTGATTCTGAACATTGGTCTCAAACACTTGACACACCAATACACTTGGTATTATTATATTATAGTTTTGTATTATATTGTACTTATATTATAGTATTATATTGCATACGTCAGTGTCTGAGGTGAATTATTGAAAATTCAAATTAAATATTTGAGATCTACAATATTTGTGACATTGTCTGTGTAATGGCAACTGTCTAGTCTGCAGAAGTGGAGTTAACATATGTGTCTTGGGGTGCACGGCTGACCTGACAAGATGTTCTTCTCTTAACTTGAGCATGATAATTAGCCTAATTATAAATAAATAATGGCTTTATAACAATATAATAGATATGGAAATCTACATTTTTGGAGAAACTCACAAAAGCTGAAATTCTAAATAATAATAGTAATAATAATAATAATAATAATTTACACCTTTACATCAATTTACACCTGATGTTTCCTATTCAGAAATCGGAGCCTGCATGTCCCAATGGAAGTGGCTATTCAAAAGGTTAATGTGTTGGCATAGAGTTGATTAGATCCGCCCCCAGTAACCGAATTTAATTCCAAGAGGTAACCCGTGTCATGTTCAATTTCCCACCTTTAAAACAAAACACATTTCATGAAAATCAGTTCAGAATAAGGCCAGTTACAGTCGATTTGGTCTGCTTTGTTGCCTTCTCTCAATACATTGTATTTGTCTACCCGCGGATCTTGACCGCTCCAAGATGGCGGATCTGCAGGCGCATAGCGGCGACATAGAGCAGCCATAGAAATACATATGTATGTATTTCTGACAGGAGCGACCTTGGAGGGATCTATGTATGTATATCTATGGGTCATACACCAACATGGAAATGAAAATACAAACAAATTTTTTGCATTTGGATTTTAATTACGACCCATGTAATGGGTTATGTTATAAATTGCAATCCCAGCATTATTGATGTAGCATTTTCGAGTTTGACTTTTAGGTTGAATATTGGCCGCTATACGCTTCCATACTCATTGTCAACGACATTTCCGCTCCGCTAATATCGGAGGATGTTCTTTTTGAGTGTAGTTTACAAACACCTTGGGTTACTGCAGAGGACTCTCATTAGCTCGAACGAAACAACACAGGCTGTGATTGTGTCTGAAACGGAATTATTACATGACGATTGGTCATTGTCTGACGGTTGCCCGCTGTCCAGGGATTCCATATCAAAAACGGACATGAAGGACCAAGGTCTCTGCTATTATTACAAAATGCCTGCGTTTGTGAAGTGCATCATTAACTAAATTGTATCAATAAAAGCTGGCCTTAGCGAACATTGGGTAGCTAAATGTATGTATCTTACACACAGAGTAAAACAGTCGCTTAAAGTCAGACGACTGATACCTGCCAGACCATCAACATCACTAGTGACCGTTACTCTTAAGGCTAACCTAAGTTTAGCTACTGCGGGTTTCTTCTCTGGGCAATTTTGACATTGTTGCCCTGCATCCCTCAAGCTAGTGAATGCCGGTCATTATTATATCAAACGAATGGTATCTTAAAGCAATCATATTTACTATTGCGCAGTTTAGAAAATATCATCGGTTTTATTATGTAACATTACAAACATTTTTTTTTGTTGCCATATTAAGATTTTCGAGGATTATCCATAAGATTTTGATGCCGCAGATATCTGAGTTAATGTTATTGTTCAAAGTGTGGATAATGTTTAACTTCATCAGTGTTGCAGTGCAACAATCGTAAATTAATTTTCACTCTTCAAGGGTTGAGAATCCCAACATCCTGTTCATACACGCATCTGCCAAATTTAAATGTTAATCTGAGAAAGCTAATTTCCTCAAAGCTAGAAGTGCTCTGGAGGCGTGTGAGTGGTTAACCTCAATATAAAATCCTGGCAGATCACAATTGTGTGTGAGACAAACAGGAACTGGGCAGTGCTCTGAACACTGCAGTTCTACTAATATTTCATGTATTAGCCATTGTTATTCCCTTGGAGCCTTGCTTGAATTATACTTGGCACAGTATTTTGAAGTCTTATCTGAAACTAAGCTAAACTTGGTTAAGATACTGATAATAAAGCTGTGAAGTATGGCGTCTGGTACCATTGAAGAAGCAAGTGTTGATTTGACAGATTCTCATCACAAAGACAATGAATCACCTTGTCAGCATAAGGAACCGGACATCCATTTCAAGTCTAAAAGTCTGCCCATGTTGAGTGACTCGGGTCCCCAAAGGGATACCCTTTTGACCAGCTCTATCAAAAAGTCAATACAATCTGAAGAGTGCACCGAACTTATCAAGCTTCCAAAGAGAATTGAACTCTTCCAACCGGAATCTATAACTAGGACCAATGTTAAATACGTTCAACCTAAGCGGGGCAAAGCCGTATTGAACAGTTCCAATTCTGAGAATACAGAAAGTCATGGAGATAAAACTCCAATCACACGTAATAATGTAGGGTTTTTGCTTTCAAGGTTGGGTCATATACGTTTACCTACAAGGAAACATCTTTCCGTTATCCTCAAGGACTCTCGCTGTTTTTTATTCTGTATGTGTTACCTTACATTTATCCAGTCTCTCATGGTGTCTGGCTACCTAAGCAGTGTTATTACCACTATAGAAAAGAGATATAGCTTACGAAGTTCTGAGTCTGGGTTGCTCGTAAGTTGTTTTGATATTGGTAGTCTTCTTGTTGTTGTCTTTATTAGTTATTTTGGAGGCCGGGGACAGAGACCACGATGGTTGGCAGTGGGTGGTGTTTTTATTGCCATTGGCGCTGGCCTTTTCTCCTTACCTCACTTTATCTCCCCACCCTACAAAATCTTGGAAGTAAACTCCTCTCTAGCCAATGAGGGTCTGTGTTTAAAAACCAACAGCAGTGGGAGGGATAGTGTGGATCTCACCTCCTGCCCCAGAGACCAGGAGGGGAATGAACACGACTTGTACGTAGCTCTCTTTATCATCGCCCAGATATTAGTGGGGATGGGATCAACACCCATTTATACCCTTGGACCTACCTACCTGGATGATAATGTCAAGAAAGAAAATGCGTCCCTGTACCTTGGTAAGTACTGGGGATGGGTGGGGGTTTACACATGCACATTAAGCCCTTTCAGTTAACAAAATAGAGACTTTGATCAGTAATGTGGTGAGTTGGGGCAGCAGTAGACAGTGGTAGTGGTTAAACACTGGAATGCATTAGACTAAATGGGTGTACAGGCCACAGTGGTCCAACTAATGCAGCTATTCTATATAGCTTGGAAAACCAAATATAAAAAAATTTAATTAACAGTATGCACAGATCTACCATCAGCTACCTTTGGAAAGGCAGATAGCATTTATGTGGTTTGTATTGTAGCCTAGGTAACCTAATTGGCATTTTTTTATTATCTGATAAAAGCATGAGTGGAGCGCGGCAGCGCCTCCTGTGTTTCAATGTTGTATTGTCATAGACGAAAATGTATACAAATGTATAAAATTACACAGTCAATGATGTATATGGATGAAATGGTTATGGTAGGAGCAGGATGGGGCGCGTTATTATGGATCCCACTGCTTTTCTTGGAAAGACACGCCCCTCAAGCGCTAGGATTGACCAGGCGTTCACGCTTGCGAGTTTGAAGCCATTTATGCCTATCCATAATCTTATTCCTAACCTTAACCGTACTGTTTTTTATGCCGATCCCAACTGTTGTTCCTTACCTTAACCTTACTGTTGTATGATAAACCTAAGCTAACCTATGAAATGAGTAAAAGCTTTGCAGCCTGTCAAACAACACCCATGTGAGCATGAGCGCCTGTCTAATCCTTATGGAGCATGTTGATGTCAGTTATTTAAAGGTTACTCTAGCTGTGAATTTTTTATCTTCCTCTTGCAGGTCATTTACAGTGTTGCCAGATTAGGTGTTTTTTTATCACATTCGGCTGGAAAAAATAGCAGTGACATGGAATTTGAGCAGTTTTTTAAAATAACTGTGGGGTTTTTTTCTTTTAGAGAAATCTATCTAAAAAAATATTTGTATTGAACTGCTTAAAGTTAAATAGTAACCAAACACTTGAATAAGAATGGCTGTATCCGGGAGTCACCTCTTCACGTTGAGACTGGTGTTTTGCGAGTACTATTTAATGAAGCTGCCAGTTGAGGACAAGTGAGGCATTTGTTTCTAAACAGAAAGACTGATGTATTTGTCCTTCTGCTCAAAAACATCCCACATCTCAGACAGCAAGCCTTCATAATACTGGGAACAAAAAAAGACTAAGTAATGCAAATGAGATACAGTGCAAGGTAGCGAGTTAAATTATGAACTTAATACAAAAATATTTAAAACATACTACAAAATATATATATAAAAATATTACACAGATTAAAGGGCAGAAGTGTGCCTTCCTAGCAAAACGTAAGTTTGAACCAATATTAGTCACATTTGTCTGGCATATTCTTAAGGTTACTCACCCTCTTCTCCACAGCTATCATGTATGTGATGGGCGCGCTGGGTCCTGCAGTCGGCTACCTCC
>JAVQIZ010190269.1:0-10013 GCA_036023535.2 Galaxias brevipinnis | reverse complement strand
GGATCCTCCAGGAGGATCTGGAAAGCGTTGCTGGGGATAGGGACGGCTGGAATACCCTGCTGAGCCTGCTGCCACCGCGACCCGGCCCCGGATAAGCGGCGGAAAATGGATGGATGGATCGATGTAGAAAGACCTTAAAATAGTGTGTATCATCCAAGAACCTTCACTAATGATTTAAACATGGATAAAGTGTCGTTATGTATGGGTTATTATGCTATGATTTTACTGGTCTGGCCCCTTAACTAAAATGAGTTTGACACCCCTGACATAGAGCTTTAAAATGTGAGTGGGCGTGTCTAGTGGGAGACTTAACCCTACTTACCACACATTTGCGAATTGCGACACACACAAATCTCTGCCACGGGAGAAGTTTAGCAAAAGTCAGGCACAAAAACATATCCGATTGAAAGGTCAGCATGACTTGTAGCTCATGACTTCTCTTTATTTCCAGATTTTGCAGCAACATGCTTAGACTTGAGCCAAAAAATATTATCAGTGTATTTACAAATTTACAGCTCTATAAATACCACATATATATATCTCTTGGAGTACAAATGCCATAATAGTCAGCAATTTGCATTGACTGCCTCTTTTGCTGACTCTGAAATATGTTAAGCCGATGTTAGATTTGGAAAATTAAAAAACATTTGTTAAACATGCAACAAAACCTTTAGTTTACTTGCATGCCTTGCCATACGGCTAGGACCTGTGAAATGCTGCTTGCAGCTTTAATTAGTATTATTATTATTATTATTATTATTATTATGGAGATAGAAAATATAGTTATATTTCTATGTTGCATATCGTCCCTATGTATTGGTTTCCTAAACGCCATTTGCAGTACTTAGAATTAGTACATTTAGATTGAACCGTCAACCAATTTAGATAGTTGAAAAGCTATGAAAGCCAATACCAAATGAATACACCCTGATGTTGGGTTCACTGTCCACTTATCTTATTCTTAATAAATATAATTACAATACAAGTGATTTCCACAATGTTGTATGAGGTTATAAACAAATATTTTCCAGATGATTTAGGAGCACAAGAGTATGTATAAAAAGGCTCTGCTGTTGGGAAGTGAAATAATCATATCACCAACACCACGGAGAGAGGAAGGTCAACTCTGTTTCAGGTATATCAACAATAACAGAAGTGTTCTTGATATTTAGCTTAATTAGTTTTGTTCAATATTATTAGTCTTTAGTTTATTTAACATTTATGAAATTATATATAGATGTTCAGAGTTACATACAATCACAATCACTTGAAAACAATATTTGTGATTTATTTGTCTTGCTATTTAAAATGTCAATGCAAAATCCCTTTTTGTAACGCTTCCTTGTTATTATATTATAATGATAAACACAAAGAAAATGTATGAATATAAATATGTCTCGGAAAAACACAACACTTCAGTTGCACACAAAGTGACGGATCGACTATGTCTATTTCCTGTGGCTGATAGTTAATGAAGGAAATCAGTGGAAAGGAGAAAATGTAGTTCAGTCAGACAAACTTATCCATCTTTAAAGTTGCTATAGGCAGTATTATGTAGGAAGTGATTTTGGCGACCCCTATCATTCTCTTGGTGTAATTATTTTCCCCAACCATTGCAAAGAAAACGTGCAGAATGCTCGTGGTCACTGCACATTGCTAGCAAAATCAACAAATATACTTCAAGTATGGGCAGCTCTTCCTGATTTAGTGATGCATTTCCTTGTGCCGTAAAGCAATTCACCACACTTCAGTTTCTGGAGAGATCATACCCGGTGGCAGACAAAATGAGTATTCAGGTGTCCCCGTGTCCTAGGAGATTTAAAATAGTGGGTGGTGTTTACGTAACTAAGACAAAAACTCTATTCCTGCTTGCAATTAAATACACAATAATTTGACAACTTTTCTTGTTATTATTTTATTTTGTAGTTTGTCCAAAACTACGCCTACTCGCATTGATTTTCTGTCAACTTGTTTAAGGCTTTGCAATGTTTTCAGAACCTTTTGAGTTTGGAAATAATAGCTCTCTCTCTTAAACCAATATCATTTAATTTTCCTTTATTGTTCTTCTTTCAGCAGTCCATGGCAGGAAATAAATCAACATGAACACATCTTTGACAAGTCCAGATCAATTTGCATACGTCTCTGATATCCTTGGTTCAATATCAGTGCTCTCCAACTTCGTCCTGGGTCTCCCCACCAATGTCTATGTCCTGTGGCTGATAGTGAAGGGAGGAAGAGAATCAGTGACTTCAGACTTTTTTGCCCTCAACCTGTCTGTGACAGAGGTTATATTCACTTTGCTCTATGTCATAGGAGCTATTGGATATGATATGAAAATTCCATCTTTACCTAGCCTAAACATATTTGCGTATGGTCTTATCTACAACGGCCGATCCCTGTTCCGGTGTTGTATCTGTGTGGAGCGTTACCTGGCAGTGGTTCACCCAGTGGTCTTCATGAAGTACAAACTGCTGAGGTACAAGGTGGCTTGTACAGTCTCAAACTGGACGATGGCGCTCGGTCACAGTGTGGTGTTTTTATTGTTGATATTAGAAGACAGAACTTCCACTGCCATGTACTGTATCGTAACTCTGTTCCTGTTGATGCTTTCAGTCAAGTTGTTTTGTTGTCTGGCTGTTCTGAGGGCTCTGAAACGTCCTGGACCAGGGGAGGGGGACAGGGAGAGAGAAGGGACAAACAACATCAAGATGAGGGCTTTTAAAATAATTACTCTGATTTTTGTTTCAATGGTTTTCCATTATCTTCCTTTGATTCTGCTTGGTTCTGTATTACATTTGATTGATATGAATCAGTTCGTTCTAGCCATAAATATATGCTTCTCCATCATTCTCATCACTGGGTTTGTGCAGCCCCTGCTGTACCTTCACAGATCAGGGAAACTACCATGCCCAATAGTCTAGGGCAAATACAACACTTCAATTCATAACACCTACTTACTTAATCACTAAAGGACATATTCCAAAAAAGATTTGTATACAAAAAAATATGTTTGTATTAATAGTGTTGGCTAAAGATAGTTGTTTTACTTTATTGTCTGAGTTTTGGTAAAACACAAATATCTTCTAATGGATATAGAAAAAAAGCATGATTTAAAGCTCATCTAAACTTGAATATCTAAGCTTGTTCAATAAAGTAGTAATAGTTGCATTTTCCACATGTGTATTGTGGAACATTTTAAAACTTGTTTGAAAGTGAAGATATAATTTATAATTTTTAAAGATGTTTTAAAGCTTATTCAATTACAATCCCATTAAAATGGATGTATCTTCATTATTTCCCTGTTGATGTTTACAGGAAATATTTTTTGTTGTTTGGCTGTTCTGAGGGCTCTGAAACATCCTGGACCTGGAGAGGGAGACAGGGAGAGAGAAGGGACAAACAACATCTAGACAGTGCCCTCTCGGTTGCCTATCTGTTCAAACCGTACATTTAAGCTTTGCAACCAACATATTTGTCAAATACCTTCCTCCAATTACGCATGTCTTTCGCTTTGCATTTGCTGCAGTACATTTTCTTTAGCCTGTATACAAATCCTGTGCTACCGCATTTGTACAATGTTGATGATCCTTGGTTAGCAATATTCCAAGCTTGTTTTGACATAAATTGTTATGAATGACCCTGCATGTAAATGCTGATTATCCCATTTAGAAAGGAAATGCATTGACAGCTTCCTCGGTCCTTTGTCATGCATGTCGTTTGACTACAATTAAGATAAGCCTGTTCCAAACGGAAGGCAAACATACTAACCACTATTTCATTTTGCTTTTAATGACAAACTTGTTTAAAAAAAAACGTTTTTGTTGTTATCCAGATAATCAACATCATCAGCATTTTTATTCTCATATTTGACTAAAGTTTCTCTTTTCCTTTATAAAATATAAAATAACTTTGAATAGCAAGCCAACATTAGGATAATTCAATGTGACTTTGAGTTAGGTTTTTGGGATGTTTTTCACAGGAAATCTAGTCTTCTCACTGGAATTTTGTTTTTTTTTTAGCAAAGAGCCATGTCCCTGAATATGTATGTTTATTAGGTGAGGTATTACAGAAATAGATTAGATACAGTTATATTTCTATGTGAAGCATACTGTCCCTACGGTTTGCTCTCCGTAGAAACGTCATTTGCTGTACTTAGAATTAGTACATTTAGAATGAACTGTCAACCAATTTAGATCGTTTGAAAGCTATAGCCAATACCAAATGAATGAATTTGGTTAAAAATGTATCACCCTTTTGTAATCTCCCAATATCAGAATCTTTACAAACTAGTTGTTTAGATTATCTGTCCACTTATCTTATTCTTAATAAATATAATAACAATACAAGTGATTTCCACGATGTTGTATGAGGTTATAAACAAATATTTTCCAGATGATTTAGGAGCACACAAGTATGTATAAAAAGGCTCTGCTGTTGGGAAGTGAAATAATCATATCACCAACACCACGGAGAGAGGAAGGTCAACTCGGTTTCAGATATATCAACATTGAAACATTTCTGAATTGTTAAAAGACATGGAAGCGGAAGTGTTCTTTCCTTTTAGCATTTCATTTTTGTTCAATATTATCAGTTGTTAGTTTATGTTAACATTTCAGATATCTTATATAATTGATCAATGTTTAGAATTACATACAGTCACAATCACTTTAAAACAATTTCGCATAATTTGTGAATTATATTTCCATTTGTCTACCGACTTAAAATGTTAACGGAAACCAGTTTTGGGGACCTGGGGAGGGGGACAGGGAGAGAGAAGGGACAAACAACGTCAAGATGAGAGCCTTTAAAATAATTTCTTTCATCTTTTTTTGCATGGTTTTCCATTATATTCCAATAATTCTGCTTGGTTTTATAGCTTATTTTATTGATATGATTCAATTCATTCTAGCCTTGAATATATGCTTTTCCATCATTCTCATCACTGGGTTTGTGCAGCCCCTGCTCAGTCGATAAAATGTCTCAGAAACACGCTTTACCCAACACCTATTACACACAAAGTGAAGAATGAAACTATGTCTATTTTCTGTGGATGATAGTAAGTTAATGAAGGCAGTTAAGCGGCAATGGAATGGGGAAGATGCTTCGCTCATTGGCTGTGCGTTCGACCAATTGCATTAATCATCCACTAGATGTCACCACAGCGCAATCTTAAAAGAAAGATGCTAGCGATGCGATCCGTCACCTCCCACTCTCGGGACGCTCTATAACTCTCAAGCCGTTATTTAACAGTTTGACTGTGAAATATCACGGAAGTAGACCACTAGAGTAGACAACTAGACCACCAAAGACTCTGAGAAGTTGTTGAGGATTAACAGTCACTACAGCAGAAGTCGGCAATGCAACCGCCACCTAGAAAGGTAGGAAAGTTTAACATTAAATAAACTTTGTTCTCCTTGTTTTCAGTACTATGGTACTTATTAGCCCATTACTTCAACAGTACCTTGCCATAGGATGCCAATCAACATATATTAATATGTTATCTTACAATTTGAACCCATTCCAGACAGTCCTACATCTATATATTGAATGTGTTTTTATTTTTTACTTTGTGATCGTGTAAAAGTGTATTACACAGTTCAGCAAACCATTATGCTGCATAACACCTGTATAACATTAGCACAGTGCATTTACATCGTCTCAAATGGGCCGGCAAGCATTTGCATAAAGCCAGCATCAGCATCACAAAATAAATAAAATATGTCGTCGTTTGTTTGTCCATGTGCACGTTCCTGTTTGCATGCATGATTGCGCACGTGTGTGTGTGTTTGTTATTTACGTGGGCGCGTTTGTGTCTTTATGTGTACGTGTGTATGTTTGTGTTGGGTGCGTGACCAGGTGAAAGAGACCCAACAGGTGAAGGTGGTTTTTGCGGAGCAGGTAGGACGGCTGCACACAAAACAGCAGCAGGAAGTAGAGCTACTAGAGGACATCAGGTATCTATGTTCAATACAAATCTAATAAATAATTTTTATATTTTTTAATAAAGAAAATAAGCTATTACATAGATATTTTTATAATAATATTAATATACAGCTAAAGGTTTGCAGCGTTTGGTTTTCAAATGATAGGGATGTTACAATATAGTGCTGTGTTGATACTTTTTGTCTAAGTGTGTGTTTGTGTGTGTGGGTGGGTGTGTGTGTCCACCAGGTCGTTCAGTAAACAGCGGGCTGCCATAGAGAAAGAATACAGTCAGGTGAGAGCTGTCCCTCCTCTCCTCTCCTTTCCCTCACACACTCCTCCAACCCCCTGTCCCCCTCCCCCCACTCCCCTTCTCTCTCAAACTATTTTAAGCTATACCCATCATAGCAGTACCGTTACTGGAATCACAAACCGTTTGCCTCCTCCGAGAATTAAATTATTTTCCAGGGGACCTATTTCAGTGGTTGAGTGCTTTTTAAGTGTTTAACTTTTACCGATGTGCTAAAATAGCTAGGATTGATCTTTTCAATTAATCAAATATCATATTTGTCTAACAATAAAAAAAAAAAGTTATAGAGCGCACAGTTTTTAGTTTTTAATGAAAAGGTAAATCTGTGTTTATTTCTTAAGGCATTCCATTTATAATTTACGGTGTGCAGTGACGGCACATTTCAGGTATTTCATACTGAGCCCACCTCGTTAGATTTCACTCCAAACTGTCTGAGGTTCAGCCCTCACATGCCTGACCTCCATTCATGGCCAAAAGCTGGATCCTGGGAAACCGTGTCTGTGTGTTTGTGTGTGTGTGTGTGTGTGTGTGAGAGAGAGAGAGAGAGAGATAGTGTCTCTATCTGTGTCTGTGTGTGTGTTTGGTGTGTTATGGTCTCAAAGTCGGGAATGTAACAGGAGAGTGTGTGTCACATCCATGACACGGCTACCTAGAGGTATTTATTATTTGCGTGTTAAGTGCTCGTGTGTACTTAAGCGTGCTTGTTTGTCTCTAAACTTCTCTGAAATATGTGTGGTTTTCGGAGACAGTCAGTTAGTCCTTTTCATGTCTAGTTGATGTCATTGTCAGTGTGTGTTTTTGTGGTCCTTAGATTATTAGAACATTTGCACTCTATTAACTATTACTTAGACAAACAAAGTATTCGCTGGATGTCTAATTTCCAAAGCTAATGCATGGTAGCATTCTTTAAAATTAAACAAAAAGAAGGAGGGATGCCCTATATTATGTATTATTTAATAAATGGAATACTTACATTAGATGTGTGGTTGTTATTGCAGGCACTTCAGAGATTGGCTGTTCAGTTCCAAAAGAGGGACTGGCAGAGAGGCAAGACCGACACGCTGGGCTCTGGGTAAGAGAACCTTCTGGTACCCCACGCAATCCAACACAAGAACCTCAACTAACCAAACATAGCCTTGCATTCTCTCAAATCTGTGTGTGTGTGTGTGTGTGTGTGTGTGTGTGTGTGTGTGTGTGTTCCCAGCAGTGTGTTTGGGGTGTGGAGGTCGGTGGTGGACTCCACTGCCCAGAATGCCGTTTCCCGCCTGGCTGCGGCCGACGCCTACCGGGCCCTGAATGGCCACGCCTCCAGAAGCCTCCGGAATGCTAAGGAGCTCCGGTCCAAAAAGGTGAGGGGACCCTAACGCTAACACAGTGACCCTAACGCTAACACAGTGACCCTAACCCTAACACAGTGACCCTAACCTTAACACAGTGACCCCAACCCTAACACAGTGAACCTAGCCCTAACACAGTCGCTGGCTGTCTGGTTGGTTGGCTGTGTGACCTGGCTGGCTGGCTGGCTGTCTGTGTGATCTGGATGTCTGTGTGATTTGGCTGTCTGTGTGATCTGGATGTCTGTGTGATCTGGATGTCTGTGTGATCTGGCTGTCTGTGTGATCTGGATGTCTGTGTGATCTGGCTGTCTGTGTGATCTGGCTGTCTGTGTAATCTGGCTGTCTGTGTGATCTGGATGTCTCAGATCTTTGGCTGGCTGTCCGGCAGTGAAGGTATTGTTTCCTCCATTCCTTTATCCTCTCCTCACCAGCTTACTGAGTAACTAGTGGACTGACTCATGGCCTTACTGTACACTTTTAATGTGTGTGTGTGTGTGTGTGTGTGTGTGTGTGTGTGAGCAGGGTCTGGAGCAGCTCCAGAGGGTGCAGGGTGAGGTGGTGGAGGCGCTACGGGAGCTGCAGAAGGTCAAAAAGAGTTACCACCAGCTGAGTCACATCACCAGCGTGGCCCGAGAGAAGGCTGCTGATACCCAGGCCAGGTCAGTCCTACAGAGCCCCGGTAAATCAGTCAGTCAGACAGACGGCCGGTAAATCAGTCAGCCAGACAGCCAGTACATTATCAGTTAGTCAGTAAATCAGTCAGTGCGACAGACAGCCTGTAAATCAGTAAGTCAGTCAGCAGGCCTAGTAAATCAGTCAGTCAGACAGACAGTCAAAAAGCCGGTCAGTCAGACAGCCAGTAAATTTGTCAGATAGACAGTCAGTCAGTGAAATGTAATTCACAGAACAGCAGGGTATGTACAGTATGTCAACCTAAAATGGTGTTGAACCACTCTCACATGTTTTAGGGCAAAGAAAAGTGAACATGGAATATTCCATTTCAGAACTGGACTACAGAAGATGAGCACAAAGGTATGTGTGTGTGTGTGTGGGGGGGGGCAGGGGGCGTGTGTTTGTGTTTGTGTAGACAGCCGCATGTGATTTAAGTGTGTGTCGGTGTGTGTGTATGTCTGTGTGTGCTTTTCTGTTTTTGAAACTGCAATGAGTACTAGGAGATTGTGGTGTAACTGGTTGACTTGATAAACATTGTCTCACAGTAACGCTGTATGTCGGATAAACATGTTACTTATATTGAAAAACAACTAAATTCTCAAATTTATCTAAATAGGTGTACTTTGGTTGTAGGTGGAAAAACACATTTTCTATATAGAGATATCCCATTATTTTGAAAATAATATTTCAGTGTCTCCTTTGGCTGCAATTACTCTTGCAGCCTTGCATGGATTGAACTCTGCTGTCAGATGGTTGACTTGTACATTTCCCTCACCTGTAAACAATACTAAAACAAAAACCCAAGGAAATAAAAGCCTAAAACGAAAAGGATTAATCTAAAAGAAAGTGAAATAAGCTCCTGGCGATAGTAGATACCACTTACTCATGGTGCTAATTAACATGATATGAGTAAATTACAGCTGGATAACTTTTGACCTGTGTGTGTGTGTGTGTGTTTGTGTGTGTGTTCTTACTCCAGCTCAGTTCTAGACTGAGAGAGTGCGACGAGCGTTTGACGGAGGTTCGTAACGAATATCTCATGACCCTGGCAGCGATCAACGCTCACCACCATCACTATTACACTGCAGAGCTGCATGACATCATGGAGGTACTACAACCTACACCCTAACTACTACTACATACCATCACTACTACTACATATCATCACTACTATACCCTAACTACTACTACACACCATCACTACTACACCCTAACTACTACTACATACCCTAACTACTACACCCTAACTACTACTACATACCATCACTACTACACCCTAACTACTACACGCCATCACTACCACACCCTAACTACTACAACACACCATCACTACTACTGCGCCATCACTACTACACCCTAACTACTAATACACACCATCACTGCTACACCCTAACTACTACTACACCATCACTATTACACCCTAACTACAGGTACTTATTACACCCAACAACCTACACACTAAATGCTACACCATACAACCTACACCCTAAGTACTACGCCATACAGCATACACCCTAAATACTACCACCATCACTGCTACACCCCCGAGCTGAATGACATAATGGAGGTACTGTCAGGGTCCAGAGGCCTAAGCACAGCGTTAGAGACTCAAGAGCAGACTATTATATAGATAGTAAGCGTAAACTAAAAGTCTTAAGAGGAACCCGACTTAACTGGGTTAACGCAAACACATAGAAGAAACAAACTGGAACCAAGGAGAAGGAAGACACATGAAACCTCTTTTTAGGGTAGACTCCCGTTTACAAGTTTAA
>JAVQIZ010190256.1:0-22035 GCA_036023535.2 Galaxias brevipinnis | reverse complement strand
TGCCTGTTTATTACCGCTTTATAGGAATAAGCAGATATGTACAAATAATACTGAGCAATGATCTTGATCTTCAAAGTATCTGTAGCAACATATACATTATTTTTCCCAGACAAAGAAGTAAACTAATGTCAAAGTTGGCCACAGGATGTTTGGGCTTTTCGAGGACACGGCGTGGCTACACCGAAGTGTCAACTCGGTAAAATTAAAAACCTTTTATCGATACTAAAACTGTCACTATTAGATAAACTGAAAATTTTCGAATTTGTTTTTATTAATAAACGTGTAGTAAGTAACACAAATTTGGAGCATTCACTGTTTAATCACTTGATTTAAAAAAAAACTGAAAACACGTTTGTCCTGCCTAATATTATTGCATCTGTTTAATTGTATTAGTAATATTGAGTGCCTCATAATCCTGTACTGTGTACAAATACAAATTTGTTATTATATTGTATTATACTTACATGAAATGAAGGGGGCTGGTTGATCAGGAAGATCCAGGCGAGGAGTTTTGATCTAATTGATGATGCTATAAATTGGCCATTTTCAACATGGCACTTCTGGACAAGATCCCTCACGCTATTGGGCCTATGTCAGTAAGGAAAGGAAAACGTAAGAATGATCGAAGACCTGTAAAAGTCTATACTTGTTTGTTTAAAAAACCTTACTCTTGGTAAATAAAACCAGTGTAAAGCATTGACTGCCTCCATTCTGCCTTAAAGGTCCCCACCTTTTAGCCCTCAGGAACAACAATCTTCCAGGATCACCCAGAAAGTTTCATGTTTCCCATGAAAACCCACCTTTATTCATCAATGAGTTGCAAAATGAAAAGTAAATATAATCAAGACATTGACAATGTTAGAAATACTGCTTTTTATAAATTATAATTTTGTCCTTCAAACTTTGCTTTTGTTGAAGAATGCTCAATTTATAGCAATTACAGTCTTGCAGATCTTTGGCATTCTAGCAGTCAATTTGTTGAGCTAATCTGAAATTTCACCCCATACTAACTGAAGCAACTCCCACAAGTTGGATTGGCTTGGTGGGCGCTTATTACGTACCACACGGTCAAGCTTCAGGTTGGAATCTGGTAATACCAGAATACCAGCCGACTGCTTCTTCCCTAAAATGTTATTGCATAGTTTGGAGCTGTGCTTTGGGTCATTGTCGTGTTGTAGGAAGAAATTGTGTGTTGTAGGAAGAAATCAAGCACCATCCACAAGGTATGACATAGCATTGATAGCCTTTCTTATTCAAGATGCCCTTTACCTTTTTACAAATCTCCCACTTCACCAGCACCAAAGCAACCCCAGACCATCACATTTTATCCACCGTGCTTGACAGAAGCAGTGAAGCACTCCTCCGGCATTTTTTCTTTTTCTCTGCTTCTCACAAATGTTTTCCTCTGTAATCCAAACACTCAAACTTAGATTTGTCTGTCCATAACAATTTTTTCCAATTTTCGTCTATGCATTCTGTGTTCTTTTGCACATCAAAATATTTCCTTTTATTGACCAATTTCAGATATTACTTTTTCTTTGTTATTCTGTCTGGAAGGCCAGTGTCCAGGAGTCACCTCTTCACTGTTGACATTGAAACTTGTGTTTTGCAGGTACCATTTAATAAAGCGTCCAGTTGAGGACTGGTGAGTTCTCAAACTAGACACTCAGATGTACTCGTCTGTTTGCCCAGTTGTGCACCGGGGCCTCCCACTTCTCTTCCTATTCTGGTTAGAGCCAGTTTGTGTTGTGAAGGGTTTGTGTTGTACACTGCTGTACGAGATCCCCAGCTGCAGGGCAATTTCTTGCATGCAATAGCCCACACTTCTCAGAGCAAGAATAGGCTGACGAGTTTCAGAAGAAAGTTATATTTTCCTGGCCATTTTGAGACTATAATTGAACCCACAAATGCTGATGCTACCGATACTCAACTAGCCTAAGTAATGCCAATTGTAACGTTTCTTTAATCAACACTGAAGCTTTCACAAGGGTAATGATCAATTAGTATTTTAACACAATAAACTCGGATAGTTAACACAATGGCTGTTTATCAATCCATGTTTTTGTCCATTCTTGCGTTCCCATGGACCCTTTTGACGTAATCTATCATGGCCCAAGTACGGTTCCAATAACAACAAATAATTCTTGCTGACTTTTGTGCTATGGAGGATCATAGTCATGTTTAGCTTCGAAACTACACAATTTTATTAGCTTTTTAGTTTGAAGACACACATTTGCAATTTCATTGCTCCATGGTGGCCATGTTGTTTAAGGTACAGACTGTTCCTTAGATATTTTCGAAGCTGCATACCAATTTTTTGGTCAAAATATGACACGGGCTGCCGGGCATGTCTTTTTGAATGGGAAGGTGTGGCATATGGGTGTTTATGCTCATGCAAAGTTACATCTGTCTATATATTTGTCCTAGCAATTAACACACATTGCTAAAGTTTTGGACAGTCTGACAGGTGGCTGCTCCTGGTATTACCACGTACCAACTAACACTTAAATCAATAGCCTTCTAGATCGTTCAACCAATCTTCATGCCCCCTTCAATACTTCCTTCGGGCTAGGCCCCTTTATTAAAGCTGCAAGCAGCATTTTACAGGTCCTAGCCAAAAATCAAGGCATACAAGTGAAATACGTTTTTTTGTTGCATATTTAACAAATGTTTTTGTTTTTTTTCTCAAATCTAACATAAGCTAACATAACAAAATGTTTCAGAGCCAGCAAAAGAGGCAGAAAATGCTAATTCCTTACTATTTTGGCAATTTTACAGAGATATATATTTATATGTGACATTTATTGTGCCCCCTAAATGCAGATGTGAAATCGCTTTGCATATATAATCAATGAAGTCTCTAGAGGCTGTGTAGCAACTGAGTTGGCCTGAGTATTACTGAGTTGTTAGCATTTTTGTGAGAAGCCACGTCCACAAGGCTAACCATTCATTAGTCCAATCACAATCTTTTTTTTTAATGTTGACTTAGACTCAATCCATCTCTCCATCCACATCAAGAGATATCAATATCTGACATTTATAGCACATAGGCAGGTGTAAAAATGGCTTTGCACATATGATCAATGAAGCTTCTAGAGGCAGTGTATCCAGTTTCATGAGGATTGGACTGAATTTGAGTTATATCCATTTTTGTGGCAAGCTACGCCCTCTTTCAATTCCATTGGCTTACAGCAGTCACACGCTTCTTCCGGTAGGTCTGGTTTATACAACATTTACATATCATGGTCCATTGGTGCTACATACCAGAGACCACAGATCAAAAGTTCTATTCATCTAAGTGTTTTTCACAAAATTCTAAATGCTAGAAAATCTATCTTGATGGACCTTGGGGGTCAGATACTTTTTTGTTCCTCATGGGCAGGTGGACCTAGGTACCAAATTTGGTGACTCTAGGTCATAAGGTGTATGAGATATGGCCTTTCAAAGTGTGTCACTTGTTATAGCGCTATCATCAGGCCAATTTGGGTAATTTTTGGTTTGGGAGTAGCAGTTACCTGAACCAACCAACCCGCATGCAAAGTTTCAAGTTTCTAGCATATAGCTGCTCACAGGAAATTGAGGGAAGGAAAACAATAATAATAGGGAAAAATAAAGCAGTACATTAACTATAAGGGTCTTTGCCCTTCGGGCTAGGACCCTTGATAATGAATAATTGATTACATATATATTGAAACTATTGATATAGCATTTTTTTAGACACCCAATGCACTTTACATTGTGTGTGTGTGGGAGGGGGGAAGGACTCACAATTTGGTTGACAATGTGTAGCACCCAGCTGGGTGATGCCACGGAAGCTATTTTGCACCAGACTTGCTCACCCCTCATCAGTTTATGAACTACTGAGAGCCACAAACATGACACAAAAACACAAAAAAAGATCACCTTACTCCAAGTCTTCTAGTGTCCAATCGCTAGGTATTTTGCAAACCTCAGCCTGGCTCTTCTTTGCTTCTCATTAATAAAGTTTTTTGTTTTTTTTTGCTTTGCATGACTTCGGCCCAACCCTTAGGAGCTTGCTTCAAATCGTTCTCGCCTTGCACTTCACGCCAGCTGCCTTTTGGCATTATTTTTACTGTCAAGGTCAACTGTTTTTTGGGATTCCAATATATTTTGACGTACTACTTGCAGTTTTTTCCATCCAGCTGATACTATTGCAAAACGGTAGTGATGTCCACAGCAGTGATTTTTATACTTTTGATTTGGGTCAGGTGATTGCCTTATCAGTAGCTCAATTGGTAGAAAGAGGTGTGTCTATGTTGGAATTTAACGGACAAGGGAATGAAATGACTGCCATACATGTAGAGATGCTGATTTATAATTTTTTTCCTAGACTTGATGTTATGCACACACCTTTAAAAAACATTTTAGTATTCTGCTGGGTACACTAATCATTTTGAGGGAACTCACCGTTGAAACAGGACACTGCTGGAAGCCTCACTTGGTTATCCCTGTATACATTAATAAAATGATAATACGTATGCGTTAATATTGTTTAGAGTGGCGCCAGGGCAGACTGACCAGAATTGTCCTACAAGATGAAGATGTCACTACCAAGATAGAGAGTGACTGGAAGAGACTCAACACACTGGCTCACTACCAGGTTAATAATTGGAGAATATTGTAGAAATAGTGTTTTTATATTTATTATTAGCAATATGTGTATGTTGTCTATACAGTATTATTTATGTCTGATATCATTTGCAGGTCACTGATGGTTCGCTAGTAGCCCTGGCTCAAAAACAGGTGTCTGCCTACAACATTGCCAACTCCTTCACCTTCACAAGATCCCTTAGCAGATATGGTTGGTTTACACATACAGTACATACACACACACACACACACACTGTTATTACTGTCAAAACAATGTTGTTGGTTATTGTAAAAAAAAAAAAAAGAAGATAATTGATAAGTAATTGTTCTCCAAACTATGCATGCAAGAAAATCTGTCAGGTTGGTCTAATTAAGTGTATTTTATGTTAGTGCCTAGTGTGCACACTCTTAATCCACATAGATGTGTTTTTATTTGATCCCATTTAAAATAGGCCTTGCAAGCTATATGGCATTCAGTATACTAGCACCATGTGGTAAATATATTGCAAAATGGTATCTTTAGGCTAACAACCACTCATAATGTTTTTACTTTGAATGCCTCAAATGACATTTCGTTTTTTGCCACGTACAGTATGTCTACTGCAGAAAACCTTGCGTAAGCAAAATATCATGATGTCTAATTGTCTAACAATTAGCAAAATTCCCTGTTTTTTAGAAGATATATCATTGATATACATTAGCCCAATTGTCACAGCAATTTCCCCTACTGGTCAGGCTCAACACCTTCCACTACTTAGATCTCTCAGGCTAGGGCCAGGAGTCATCTGCCATAGAGTTAGGAGCCCCACAATAACCTGTGGAGAAGAAACCTGAAACCTCAGCCTGAATTAGTTTAAGGGCATCAAGTGAATCATATATTGCAGCTTTACTTGTGGCAGTAACCAATGTCACTCATAACTGCCACAGTGTATGGCTAATGTGCTTAACCTTATACGGAGGCCTACAAGGGCGTTTCCATGCACTTAACTGCATGCGGATAGATCAGAGAACTTATGGCAAGTGCCTGTCAGAAGATACATGTTTTATTACACACCCAGTAGAAATCACACTCATGAAAAAGTATTTATTAAAGGTAAATAAAGGTTAACAAGCTATCAAGCTATAATGTTAAAACAAGAATAAGGTTTAAATGCATGCTAAAATATTAAATTAAATGAATAATATAGTTTCTTGCCAAAATGTTAAATATGTTGTTAATATAATCATTTGAATGCTAAATTATAATTTGTGGCGTATTGGATTTATGATTTGTTTAAACGTTACAATTCCCTAATGGACTTCATGGAGTATTGCAAAAAGGTATAGTAATAGGGTATAATATTGAAATACATGAATCCAGATAGAATCAATTTCTAATAATCATTATTCATAATCTTAAATCCCTCTATATACAATTCACGGTTCTGCATAATTAAACTTTACATTCGGTGTGAGTTCTTAAGTAAAATTGGGGAAGTGAATTAATATGCAGACAGGATTATCTACAGTTAAAATACGAATTTAATATCCTCTCACTATTACCCTACAGAAAAATTTATTATACAATAGAGGTGTGCATTCTCACTGGTCTCACAGTTCGATTCGATTACGATTCACCTGTCAATGATTTGAATGCACAGCCATTCTCGATTCATCTCACGTGCATTCTGAATTTTCTATATTACTGCATGTGGCTACTTTTTCATCAAATAATACTAGCAGCCAATCAGATAAGTGTTGCTCCTACAATGCCTTGAACCACTGCTGTTACGAAATAGTTGTAAAAAGAAAAAAAAATAATTTGTTTTGATTTAGCGAACGCTAGCCATCACAATTTGGATGTGTTGTTAACGTTATTCCTATGGAGCCTTAGTGTTAGCTGTAGCGTACTTGTATAGTGTTATTCCAAATTCCACTTGTTTAACGTTACTGACGTTAGGGTTCTGGGACTACTCGTAACCACCAACGTTTTCATCTTGCAGATGATTCCGTCATAGTTTGCGCACCTCAGCCAAAGTTAGAGTGTTAAATTGTCAGGCTGTCACAACGTAATTAAACAATTTGTTTTTGGACTTGAAATGGAACACGAGACAACCGTGTAGCTATTTAGCAAAAATGTAGCCATGCTACTTTTGAATGTAGTTAAACGGAACCTTGTTACAGCATCCAAATTATGTCACTTGAGAAGGGAGTGAATGCCGAGCTCACTAGTAAAGAACAGCAGCCGTTACAGAAGTAACATTAACCTAATGTTTTCAAAACAATAGATTGACTTTACAACTTTATTGTACAGCTGGGAACGGAAAATCAACTTCAGTAGGCTATACTTTTTTGTAGGCTGATATTTTAATAACAAATCTATTAATTAGGCTATATAAAAAAAGGTTTAATTATTTTCAAACTCTCCATTAAGTTGTGTTGCTGCATCGATACAGCATCATCCGCATCCCGATGCATCTAAGAATTGAGAAATTTCCACACCTCTTTTATAGAACCAAGTAAATGTTTATATTAGCTGAATTAGATAAAAACGAGCCAAAGACTCAAAGGCCGTATCATGCGAAAATGGCTTCTGTCAAAATTTAAAAATTCCTAAAAGTGGTAATAGGGTTATCGGCGATTAACATGAGAAGTAAATATTGTTTCATTTTATTATGATTAGTAAGGAAAACTAGACGGAGACAGGGATTTACGTGACAGCCTCTCTCCGAAGGGAAGAAATAAGCGATGAAATAAAAAAATTAGGAAAAGAGATAAGCTCGGAGAGCTAATTTTCCTTATTTTATACTTTCTTGACAGGGTGTATCAAGACACCCTTCCTCGCAAGCGCATGACACCATTATTTTTTAATTTTCCTGAGTAAACAAGTATGCTAGAGTTCAGGAGTTATTCTTAAACTGTTCCCCGTTTCCCTTCCTTTCTCTGGGGTTAGCCAGTTTGCATCTAGCAAAGGGGGCCACTTGGGCAGCTCCTTCTACACCCTGGAGGCAGAGACTGTCCTCCCTATTCATCATCCTCTCGCAGATCAACAAAGCTCTCTAGCTCTTGTACAGCAATTGTTATTTAAGTTTGTTTAATTTAAGGCATTCAAAGCTGCTATGTGTAGTTTATTTGTAGGAGGTGATTTTGGTGTCCCTACCGTTTGCTTCTTTTATTACCAAACCGTTGCAAAGAACACATGCAGAATGCTCGTGGTCACTGCATATCGCAAGCATGATCAACAACTATACTCCAAGTGTGGGCATCTCTTCCTGATTTGGTGACGCACTTCCTTGTGCCGTAAAGCACATCGTCAGTTTTGTGGGAGATCACGCCTTGTGGCAGGCAACTTTTTTATTGAATATTGAGACTTCTAGAGGACTGTTCTGAACAGCGATTTTTTTCATTCTCCCATAGACATTACAATGTGCAAACTGTAGAAGGGTATTGATAATACTTTAATACATAAAAGTTGGCTTTAACGGGACAAATTGCACAGTTATGGAAATAGTAGGATGTATCACAGATGCTGTAAGATTTATGATTCATGTGAATTTGCAAATGTCTTGATCAGACTTCCAAATATAAGTCAGTACTGGAAGAGGAAAAAGGTTCCTTGTTTTGGAACTCGCACCGACTTAACTTTTGACTCATCGATAAATGTTTGACTGAAGACTGACTTGAGATTTGAAACCTGAGACCAGGGGTTGATTTGGGACCACCAATTGCACAAAATATGCTCTAACACACACATTCCTTTAATCCTTTATCCAATTATGTATTTGACACCAAAAATATTGTAGATTATTTACAAATCTACAGTGACCGGCCTGAACGTAACAATAAAACAGTTATAAAGCGAAAGTCATCCAATGGAGGTATTTGATATGGCAGTATAACACCATGAGACAACATATTAATGCAAGTATGTTTGTCCGTTGAGGATGGTTACTGTGGATCTTGCCATGGAGTCAAATAGTCTATTGACTGCTTATAAAATGCATGTCAGTATAGTTTTAAGAGTCTGTATCTACTTTAGATGTGCCTTTTTGTCTGTTACAAAAAAGCAACTATTGTGACTACCAGCAACTGCTAGTTTGAAGCTTCATTGTTCCCACAGATATACGTATATGCCCATTGAGTTTATTTATTTTTGATAATTTAAAAAAAAAAGAATTGTTGTAATTTATATATTCTGCAGGGCACTGCTGGAAAGAGACCTGGTCTCAGTCGGTTAACCCTGTATAAATAAACGAAATAATAAAGTATTTAAAACTCTAAATCTGTTCAATTGAGCTGATGGCTGATGTGACTCAAACTAAAATGTTACATTTGAATTAGTATTGTTTAATCACAGATATTCAAATCAGCACTAGTAGGAAAAAAATAAAGACATTTACCAGCACCAGCTTCTAAGAGAACATTTCTGACTTAGAAAAAAAACTATATATTCAAAGAGGAGACTAGATAGTGTTTTTTTCACTGTCTTGTCAAATTGATGTACATGTTTTCTTAATTTGCTTGTGTTTTGTGTATTTGCATGTTTGTTTTTTTAAGTTGCAGTGCATTGGCCTCTCAGGGCCACCGTACAAATTCCCACCCAAATGACATCTAATTAAGACTAAGCCACAGGGATTTCGTGCAAATCAGAAAAGTTATCTATATTAAAAGAACAGCTTTTTAAATATTGTTTTAAAGTTGCCATAGGCAGCATTATATTGGAGGTGATTTTGGCGACCCCTACCATTTGCTTGTGTAAATATTTTCGCTAACCGTTGCTAAGAAGACATGCAGGATGCTTGCGGTCACTGCATATCTATAGCACAATCAACGACTATATGTTACTCTCCCGCGACATGTCCTCCAAACCTTAGTTGGGAGAACTTCGGAATAATGCACCAGTTTAAACAGCGCCAGCCTATTCTACTTTGGTTCTTTATTTCCTACTAAGTTAACATGCAGCAATGAAACGGTCGGACTAGGGAAATTCAATGGAACAGTTCTTTTTATATCTCATTCACTCGTTTACACAAGAACCACCATTAACAAGCCTTCATTTTGTTGTTTCAAATGGCCTATGAAAGGAGAATGTGAAGGCGAGGGTGTTAAACTTGATCTCGGCCTGTATTCACAAAACATTTTAAGGCTAAAAGTAGCTTATAACTTTATGATTTAGTAGAAACTCTTGAAAATAATGAGCACGTCACTTCTTATTTTGAGACTCTTTATTGGTCTAATCGTATTTCACAAATCATTTTGGTGCAAAAACCAGCTCCTAAATCTGTGAAAACTTCGGAGTAGTCAAGCGAACTCTTAAGTCACTAAGACCGAATCACAAATGATCCTAACAACACTGCTGCAAGCAATCTACCCCGTAATCATATCAACATGTTAGAGATATTGAATGATACAGCACTTTAAAAAGGTATTATGATTATAGCGGAGCTAATCAGGGTTGCAGTCACTTCACCAATAAACATATTTTCCTTTATAATGTCTAACAAGTAAAAGCTGTTTTTGCGTCCAGTTTGTTTTTTGTTTTTGTTGGCACAATGTAGCGTCACCCATTACATAAGCCATTGTTATTCTAGTCTGATAATTAAAAGGCAGTGTATATGCATTTGGATAATCGTTTGAGATGAGAAGAGGCTGACAATTAGCTAAACATATACTTGACTAGTCAGTGTACAATTTTTGGTTTCATATTTATGTAATCAGCGAGCCAGCCTACATTTTCATTATAAATGCCCTTTTTGCCGCCCTTTCTCTTAGCTTAAGAGTTCTCTGAATTCCTTAGTAAAAGTTGGTCTCAGCAGCTTTGTGAGTAGGTTTTAAGAGGAAACTTTTAGTGCTTGGGAACTTTTAGTGTTACCACTACCATTAGGAGTACTCCTAGTGGTAAGATTAAATGCTTTGTGAATGCGGGCACTAATCATCTACCTGGGTTTGTCCAGAGTCTCTTCTGAGGACATCTAGTAGTCCAGACAGTCTGCGCTCTCGCGCCCCCATGATAACTCCTGACCAGGAGACGGGCACCAAGCTGTGGCACCTAGTCAAAAACCACGAACACTTGGACCAAAGGGAGGGTGACCGTGGCAGCAAGATGGTGTCCGAGATATACCTCACCAGACTACTGGCAACAAAGGTAAACAACACACATTAACACACATATTGACAAACTGCACTGTTGCTAAAATTGCCATCAGTGTGATTTAAGATTTTTGTTTCCTCTCACTCTGCCAGGGGACACTACAGAAGTTTGTAGACGACCTGTTTGAGACCGTATTCAGCACAGCACACCGTGGCAGCGCTCTACCTCTTGCCATCAAGTATATGTTTGATTTCCTGGATGAACAGGCTGATCGGAGACAGATTAGTGACCCTGACGTGCGACACACTTGGAAAAGCAACTGGTGAGACACATATACCTGGAGAAGCATAATTGTGCACTCAACATACCTCGTATGCTTTTATGTTTACAATACAGACAAATGGCAATACAATATAATTCATATTACGTTCGCTCTTTCTGACTCTTCCTTCCTTTATCTCTGCCTTCTGCTCAGTCTGCCTTTGAGGTTCTGGGTGAATGTAATCAAAAACCCCCAGTTTGTATTTGACATTCATAAGAGTAGTATCACAGACGCCTGTCTATCAGTGGTGGCCCAGACCTTTATGGACTCCTGTTCAACGTCTGATCATCGCCTGGGGAAGGACTCGCCCTCCAACAAGCTGCTCTATGCTAAAGACATCCCTAATTACAAGAGCTGGGTAGAAAGGTACTTGTCTCTCCATGCAAGCTGAGTACCTTAACAATCATGCTAGAATTAAGTAGTTTGAAATATTGTTTTTGGGAAGCGTCATACAATCAAGAAAATAAGGTAATGGGCAATTTCTGTGTTTTTGTGTTTGCATAGGTACTACCGTGACATAAGTAAGATGCCCAGTATCAGCGACCAGGACATGGATGCTTACCTTGTAGAGCAGTCACGTATCCATGGCAGCGAGTTCAACACACTCAGCGCGCTCAATGAGCTCTACTTCTACATCAATAAGTACAAGGAGGAGGTGAGCGATCCAGGCTTCGGGGTCAAGAAGTCCATGAATGTCTTTTTGTGGTGTCCGACTTGATTAATATGACTATGGATGTTACCTGAACACCATATTTAAATAAGTGTAATGGAAACAAGAACCTCTAAAACAGAGGGATGCTTGTGCTAATATTAAAAACATTTTAATATGTCTTCTTAGGTCTGCTCATATTGCTCTATCAAGCCTTCTTTGGAGCTACTCAAGTTCTGCATTAATTAACACTTACACCAGCTAATCTTTGTTTTCTTACTGCCTCTTCCCCATCCCTCCCTCACAGATTCTGACCGCACTGGACAGAGACGGATATTGCCGCAAACACAAGCTGAGACATAAGCTGGAGCAAGCCATCAACCTAATGTCTGGTAGCAGCTGAGGCTGGGTTGCTGAAGTTGGGATTACAAGAGATGAATGGGGGGTGGCAGTGGGGTTGTGGTGGGTGGGGGGGGGGGGCTGTTGCAATGGACCTAACCAAATCGCCTGAGACGGATGTAATGAGAAACAAGATGGAATTATTTTGCACCATTCAGTGATAAACCAGGTGATTTCACATGACTCCTGAAGCTTGATACAGTTGGATAAAAAGAAATTCATTTGAAACTCTCTGGACAATCAGAACCACAGCACACAGAACCCAATGCCTGCTGGACCAAAACCTGTGTCCCTCCCTTCCTTCACTTTCTCTTCCTACTCTCTACCAGTCATCCACTACCTGCCCCATTTGAGTTACTTTTCTCCAACCTCCACTCTGTGACCTTAATCCTGCCATGCCATTAGTCAGTTCAACCAGTAGATGGAGGAATTTGGCAGATAGATAAATACATTCCAGCGCAGGAACATTTTGTTATATCTAATGTATTGCATTCCTATTTTGTGTGTTTATATATGTTTTGCATTCATATTTATATATGGGTAGATATACAGTATATATACGTAAGTACGTAGCAAGTATGTGTCATACACTACCGCTCAAAAGTATGGAGTCACCCAGAAAATTTCAGGTTTTCCATGAAAACCCACACTTTCATTCATCAGATCAGTTGGAAAATGTTTATAAAATATAGTCAATGCATTGAAAAGATTAGAAATAAGGCTTTTTACTTATATATTTAATTATAATTCTGTCCTTTAAGCGATGCTTTTGTCAATGAATCCTCCAT
Organism: Galaxias brevipinnis; assembly: GCA_036023535.2. NCBI lineage: Eukaryota > Metazoa > Chordata > Actinopteri > Galaxiiformes > Galaxiidae > Galaxias > Galaxias brevipinnis. Next base: position 9,196 of record JAVQIZ010190256.1, on the reverse strand, counting down.
TTGCAGAAATGACAGCCTTGCGTACCTTTGGCATTCTAGCTGTCAATTTGTTGAGGTTATCTGAAGAGCTTTCATTCCATGCTTCCTGAAGCACCTCCCACAAGTTGGTTTGGCTTTGATGGGCACTTGTATACCGTACGGTCAAGCTGCTACAACAGCTCAATTGGGTTGAGATCTGGTGACTGCGCTGACAACTCCATTATAGACAGAATACCAGCTGAGTGCTTCTTTCCTAAATAGTTCTTGTATAGTTTGGAGATTTGGTGCTTTGGGTCATTGTCCTGTAGTTGGAGGAAATTGGCTCCAATCAAGTGCCGTCTACATGTATGGCATGGCTTTGCAAAGTGGAGTGATAGCCTTTCTTATTCAAGATCCATTTACCCTGTACAAATCTCCCACTTCACCAGCACCAAAGCCCCCCAAAACCATCACATTTCCTACACCAATCTTGACAGAAGGGGTCAAGCACTCCTCCTGCATTTTAATTTTTCAGCTTTTTCTGTGTGATACACCTTAAACTTAGATTTGTCTGTCTGTAACAATTTGTTCCAATCTTCCTCTGTCCAATGTCTGTTATTCAGCCCATCTTAATCTTTTCCTTCTATTGGCCACTCTCAGATATGACTTTTTCTTTGCTACTCTGCCTAGAAGGCAAGTATCCAGGAGTCGTCTCCTCACTGTTAACGTTGAGGCAGATGTTTTGCCAGTACCATTTAATGAAGCTGCCAGTTGAGGATCTGTGAGGTGTCTCTTTCTCAAACTAGAGATGCTGATATACTTGTCCTCTTTCCCAGTTGTGTACCGAGGCCTCCCACTTCTCTTCCTTTTCTGGTTAGAGCCTGTTTGCACTGTTCTGTGAAGGGCGTAGTACACACCGTTATATGAGATCCCCAGTTTCTTGGCAATGTCTCGCATGGAACAGCCTTCCCTTCTCAGAACAAGAATAGACCAGCGCTTTATTTGCGCCGAATCCTGCCGGAACAGGATCCGGGACCTCTCAGAGCTATTAGCGCGGATAGGGTCCCTCTCATGGTTTGAAAAACCAAAATAATAATTATTTTAATAAATATTTTAATGTGTAGACCAATTCACAAGCAATTTCACGTTCTTTGTTAGTTTAGATTTATTCGTAAAATGTTAGGGATCTAACTGTTGGAGCAAGGAAGCGCACTGAGTGAACTGGGTGATTAGGCCTCCTATGTTATGTACACTGAGAAGTGTTTTGGACAGCTAGATAAGGTGAGCATAGATTTGTCTTATAATAGGCCGCCGTTTCAACAGGATTTATTGGTTTGCCACGCCAATCGTTAAATTATAATGGAATTTTAGAAAGCTTTGCATGTTACTATTATGTGAACTGTAAGTATTTTTGTCTCAGTTATTTTAGATCAGTTGAAAAATCAATGCTGACTGCAAGTGTTGTAAGCCCCACAGTTAAGCATGTGGTGATGTGGGTATTTGCGAGTGTTGTGGAGAGTAACCTAAAACTATTTTAAATTATTGCCATCACATTCATATCATTCAAATTATTTGAAATCGAGGCCTCTAAGCCCCACACCATAGTAAGCGGACATTTGTGTACATATCATGTTGTGTTCAGCACAGTTTTCTGTTAGCATTCCGGGGCCTCATCACCCCGCTCTATATGCTCTTTGGATTGCAATGCACCTTCCGATTTACTAATTAAGCACTGGAATAGACTGAAAAGTTTCAGAAGAAAGTAATTTTCTGGCTACTTTGAGATTAGCTAACACCATGTGCCATTGGAACACAGGAGTGATGGTTGCTGAAAAGGGGCTTCTGTACGCCTATGTAGGTATTCCATTAAATATCAGCCGTTTCCAGGTATAATAGTAATTTACCACATTTACAATGTTTTTGTTTTAACAGTGTTTCTGATTAATTATAGATATTTTAATTGAAATGTGCTTTTCTTGAAAAAAATTACATTTCAAAGTGACCTCAAACTTTTGAGCGGTAGTGTGTGTGTGTGTGTGTGTGTGTGTGTGTGTGTGTGTGTATATATGTATATATATTTCATATGATATTATAAATGATATGATATGATTACAAACAATGGGCCTCGTTCACCAATATCTTACCACAATTTGTTATCGACAAAAGTCCTAAGAAAAGACTGTCAGATTCGTGACATGTTCTTAAACCGCAGAATTGTTTGCACATTTGCCCTTATAATGAGGAATCCCATGGTCCTCATCAATTGAAAGCGTGTGCCAGTAGTTCCTAATTTGCACAGGTAAATGGCCCGCCATTTCCCATAAAAAGGCATGAGACTGTGTGGCTGTGTGCACACAGAAATAACACAGATGCTGCATTGCATTAAGCCTGGTTTATACTTCTGCAAAGAAGCACGTATACGTCTCTGCGTAGCTTCGCAGAGTAGGGGTTTCTCGGAAAGCGTAGCTCACTGAGGCCCTCCGACAAGTTGACGGGGAGTCCTTCCAAATCCTAACAGCACGTCACGTGAAGCGTCTTCTCAGTGCATCAAACAGTCGCTGATTGATTGAGCACTGTAGGAAGCAAGTAGATATTCAGTAATATTTTGGCTGCATCCAAAACAAATGAAAACACATATTAGTGGTTTTCTATGCACTTAGGCTATACATATACTATGTACAAGCTTACAACTGTTTTCTGTATTGTTTGATTTACTGTTTGTGAATGCATTGTACAGCAAATTGGTCAGTTCTGCTTGTTTTTAACGTGCTCTATGAATAAACTTAATTTCATTTAATTTGATATATGAAAATATGAAAAGCAGTAAGCAAGCTTCGGTCTCTTTGTTTAAACTTTCGCGGGACATGAACAGGAGTTTCTATATCTGTGCTACGGATTTCTGTACATTCTGGATTACTCAATGCGATTAAACTTGCATGGAAGTATGTGGGCGAACTGATGTGCAAACGTCAGTGCACGATGCACGTCCATGTTCGTCGATGTGCCCACGCAGAAGTATTAACCAGGCTTTAGTCGTTCAACATGCCCTCGTTGACTTCCATTGACGCCACCATGCGTGTAGTTCCATTTGTCTGAAAACATGAAGTGAAGATAGTGCGATCAACCATTGGAGGGCTGAGGGAGCGAGCCAACAACTGTGGTCATTCCCGAGGTGTATATCACTCACAATGAATTGCAGTTATGCATTTGTTGCTAGAAAATACATCCATGATTAGGTGGCAATAATGCACGTAAAACGCCAGTTGATCACCACCGACAAAAGAGAAGATGAATAAACCCGTCGCAATTATAGTTATTATTACGAACTGATGCAGCTAATTACCAAGTGTCGATATATTACAGTTATCCTCAGAAGCCTCATTGAAGTGAATCTGAGGGTATTATTGATGATTTGTAAAAAGCAGTATAGTGCTAAGCCTACATCTGGACCATGATAGTTTGGGCTGAAAGTGTGCAAGGGCAGGTGCGTTCCATTTAATACACTGCTTCTCCCCCACCCACTTTCCCTCAATCCTCCAAGTGGCGTCGTGCGAAATGTGCTGTTACATAATACCAAGTGGGCTTAGGGGAAGTGGAACTACTAATGAAACTCAGACAGATACATTTTTAAGAGAAGTACAAAGAGTCAAGTCAAGAATGCCCAAATGAAAGTCTAAAGACGATGGAGCATCAGACTCCAACATAAGAGACATTTCAGGAGTTCTGAAGTGGAGGTACTGTTGCAGGAAATTAACAGTGAATGATCTGTCATATTTAGTAGAGTCAGTAGTGGATATAAAATAACACAAAAAATATGCATGGCATGCTATTACCCATTCAGTGAAACACAGAGGAGCAATCCTGACCACTGGAAGGGGAAAGGCTTGCCCAGAGTTATCTGAGCTGAACCAGCACTCAAATATGTGTAAGTGTGCGTAGATTCTGTTCTTACTTAAGAATAAATCTCAATAAGAAAACATTGGCGAATGTCAGAATCTTGGTAAAACCTACGTCAGTGGTTTTTAAGAAGTCAATTATTCGTAATAATGGTAGGTGAACGAGGCCCATTTCTTGTAACAAGAAACAAATGGAATACGCAAAGTATAATGTATACAGAGATACAAACTTATAATCCATGACACTTGTGCTGAGTAGATGGAAGGATTGGAAACTCCTGGCTGATTAGAGAAAGCCAGGATATTTTGCTGTTACTTTAGCGATGACAAACACCTGACCTGAACTTAAGTGAACTGACCAGAACTGTGGGATTGGATTGTGGTCAGGGTGGGGTACACCGACTTCTCTATAAGGCCATAGCTAAAAAGCAGATTTAAAAAAAAAAAAAAAGGCTTATGTGATTTTCTTTTTCTCTGTTGGTGTTTTTTTGATTTGGGGGTGAACCGGTCATGATGGTAAAAAATAAGAAGACAGTCCGGTCCGGGAGTCTTGGTAAAACAGTCCGGTCCGGGGGTCTTTACCTTTCAAGCAAGAAACCACTACTGTCACTATGACTACACTTACCCCTCTCTGTTTGATATATCCTTTAAAATGACATCTAACACGCTCTGTGTAATGAAGCCAACGCAAGCAATAAGTATGCATAAAAAAGAAAGCTACAAGACATTACACAGTTCACCATGTATCAAAATAACAGCCATCTCAAGCTCTAATGTTTTAGTGTTAGTTACAAATGTATTAATTTCATCTGTCCTAATTAGTTTTATAACATGCGTACCATCCGTAGATGACAGCCTTAACATGCTGTGTATGTAACGCAACAGGGGTAGAAGAAAATCCTACCATCAGTGTGCCTGAATGGATTTTAGCCCAAAGAGCAGCAAGGGTTTTAACAGGAAGTGTCTTGCTTGGTGTTAAAATTGGCATGGAAGTAGCCAGCACTGTTTTGTTTGTTTAATTGATATTGAAAAACATGCATGTGCTTTATATATAATTTATCTTACACATACAATACATACACATGTCTTTGTTAAACCGAAAGTTATAGAAACTATGGAGGAGCCAGGCTAACTCAAGTCAGTAACTGTATCCATCTGCATGTACAATGTAAAATTTTCATTGATGGATTTGTTTTTTGTATTATTTATTTCATATTTATTATCATCGTAGAGAATGTACATTGTATGGATTATTTATAGCGACAAATTCCTGTCAACCCTGTCTGCCAGCACACATGTACAGTATTGACAGGACAAATCAAATTATCTTTTTAACAGCACCATTTGTTTATTTGGCTCTGAATATCATTCACCACATTACACATTAACACATTAACTGTTCACCCTGGTTGGGTTGAACCAACTGAAGAAACTGAAATTGTCAAAGAATGCAAACGGTTATTACATGAAGATTTACTTTAGTCAAATTTTCACCTTTCACTAAAGTGCCATTATGACTTGGCCTAAGTGCATGTTTTATGTTGATATTAAATATTTGACAGAAGACGTCATGAGAAGCTAGCGTCAAGGCACTCATTTGATTTTGACCGACGAGATTGGTAAATGACACCACCCCATTCAATATTTACTCACTGAGGCCGACACAACGCTGTGACTGATGCTTTTAATCTCATTTTCTGGGTCACTCTGGATACCATACCACTGCCTTTTACTGAACTTCGATTATCCATTTATAGCCTGATTCCATTTCATGCCATTGCATTGCCTTTGCCAAGTGTGTATATTGTGTGATTGCCTAAATTGTAATATAATGTCAAAGAAATGTTTTTTTACCACGTTTAACAGAACTAATTATTAATGACATATTTTTTACGTATTCATTCTTTATGTCAAAACGTTGTCTCAAGTAGAAGCTGTATTTGTGGTACATTCTATTGAAAGCAATCCAAACAACCTACGTTATTTTCTTATTAGACACCCAATCACTAGTTAATCAAAGAACTGGGAGTGTGTTATTACGAAACTATGACTGATTAACACTAAGATGCTAAATTATTTTTATAGTCAGTATAATTACCTTGTTTGTTTTGCTGTAGTAGTTCACCAGGGAAAGCGGAGAAGTATGTGTGTGCATGGGCGTGCGTTGAAAAGCCCTGAGTCACACACTTTTACCTGCCTTGTCAGCATCCAAATTGATTGGCAAACTTTGCTACTCCTTCCCTCCTGTACAACATAAACAAACTCACATCCGCATACACACAAATATTGTCCCTAATTTGCAGTCAATAATACATCTGGAGTATACCTTGTCGACCAGTTCAGACTTCACAACTCATATTTGTTTGCGCTATTGCATATGGTTTTACACTTACACACTTGTTTGATTCTAATCCTACCAGTACTATACATTTGTTACAAAAAAGTTCTGTAAGATTGAATGTGCCACCACAGATGAAACAGATTCAGTTTATATCTATTCAGAATATTTTCGGGAGCTCACCCTAAAAGGAACTTACGACAGGCTAGTTGGCTCCAAACTGCCTTTAATGTTCTGTCTATATCTATGTTGAAAGTCAAGTTGCTAACTGCCATAATGATAAATGTGACATGATGTAAACTTGTGAAATTTACATTTTGATAGAACTCTCAATTATAGCACTAGACCTACATGACATAGTTTAAAATGTCTTTCAAGGAGCTTGTGCAGAATGACAAAACATTTGAAGTCGTTTATTTTTGACAGAGCTGTGGTGGAAACCACTGTTGCAGTATTGCTAAGTAGATGTCGGATTTGTGTGCGGTCATAACCTTATTTCAATCAGTGTTAATGTTAAAAAAACTATAAAAAAGAGAATACTAGTTATTCTCTGAAATCCATTTATTTAATTTATTTTTGTGAGTTTTGTGTGGTTATATTCCAATTGTGTTAAGCGGCATTTTATACTTTGAGATAATGGAATTTAGTTTTGCCCTGTGTATATTTGAATGTTTGCCTGTGAAAGTAAGAGAACAATTATCTGCTTTGTCCTTAATACCATATGAATATATACATATATTTTGTATAAATATTTGTTTACATTTTTGTTCAAAAGCAATGTATTTCTAGTTTAGTTTAGTAGATACTTTTCATTTTATTCTCAATCTTTTGTTAGATCGGATCTGTTTTAGTTTATAATTTTCTGTAAATAATTCATGGCTGCAATGAGTGTTTTGTACATATATTGGTACTTTTTTATCATTCTAAGAAGGATCTTTGAAGGGTTGGATTCAAACATAACACAGACAAATAATACGCATGGTGTTTTTGATTTGCTAATTAAACTTTGTGAATGAGTCGGATGTTCTTGAATGTTTGATTTTTGTGTACTATTGTGCTTTTGTTACCTCTAAAAACCTGTGTTTTCAGTTCAATAAAGGCAAGTGTTTTAGTAAAAGAAAAATGTGCAGAGTCACAACCTGCCAATGAAATATATCCTTAAATCTATGTCGGTCCATTAATCTATAGCTTTTATCTGTATTTTGATTGCAAGTAGTGAAGGATCCACATTTCTGTCTTGTATAGTATAATTTACATCAGAGTGTGTGTGTTTCCATGTAGTACTTGGTTACAGAAGGAACCATTGGATTAATGTGTCTGTTAAATATTCAGCTATTACAGTTTTTCACAATTGTTTACACACAGAAATTGGAACTTGAAACGCAATCACTGAAACCTGAAACTCATGTACCAAATCCCTAAACCGAGTTTGCAAAATTGCTAGCACAATTTCTGCTTTACACTCAGTTTTCAATTCTAACTCACACTTTTTGCAAAACACTACACACAGTTTCCAATTGGCAACACCCATTCCTCATGGGTGTAAACATTAGCTGCTTAATTCTTCACTTATAAATCAGAGCTTTAGCACTATAAAAAGGCCACAGATTAGCTCTTTTTATTTTATTTTTTTTACAGAACCCTTTATCTTACTGAATGTTTTTCCTGGTTTTCTCCTGTTGTGTATGTAAGGTGTTGCATACAAAACACAAGTGTTCCAAAATACCGCATTTTGAAAATACATGTAAATCAAAATGTTTGTTACTGTATTGCATTTGTGTTTATTTATATATATTTGAGTAGATATACATTACTGTAAGAATATTTTAGAACTGGCTACAGTGTAACACTGAAAATGCAAAAGACATAAACCTAATGATCAGATATTCATAGTGTTTTGTGTTGGCTGGTAGAGATGTTTTCATATGATGCGTGTGTGTGTCATTTTAGATGCAAAACCCATTTTGGTAAGAGATAACACAGTTTTGAATGCAGTGTTTGCTTTTGCTAGAGATTTGTAGAGTTTTGCATTTTGTGTTTGTGGTTTTGTGTATATAGAGTTTTGATAAAATGAGCCAAAGATTCAGAAACCGTGTGTAAACAATTGTGAAAAACTGTAACATCAAGTCGTGAAATCATCTCGCCATTTATTACATTAATATTACATTAATACAGTAATACATTAATGTACATTAATACAATACATTAATATTATACACTCAACCACTGTATATTTCATTCATAGCCATTTAATTTAATCAATATCTATATTATTGTCTGCCATCTCAAGTTGTTCTTGTTATTATTCAATAACCTTTTCTTTATATTTCTGTCACAAATAATTAAAATAGAGAATGAGCAATTTCTTAGAAGGGAGAGAATCATTAAAAACAATAACGAGAAGGATGACCAGTAACCCCCCCATGTAAGGATTACTGAGAAGGCACAAAATAAATGTGGCCTTCATGTGGTTTTGTGTGTAATGTTTAATGTCAAAAACGGGAGACTCTTTTAAGGCACCAGGAATCCAGAAAGGAGCAGAACTAACTGCAAAAAAATGCCATATTTACACACTCCTCCTTAGCCTTTTCCCATTTTACATATGAAGAAAGCTTGCTGACGAGTGACAGGGATTATCAACTCAACATGCTGTAATTTATTTTTTATTTGCTTGTAATACTATTACATTTTATAGTATATAGTTATATTATGAGTCTAACATTCTTCAATTCATGTCATAGATAATACCTCAGAGTCACAGACCATCTTTTTCCTTATTTTTGTTTCTATCAAAGGTTGCAGGAAGAAATCGGTTGGCAGCAGTGCACAAGCGCACACACAGCAGCACACCAGTGCTCAAGCGCACACACACAGCAGCACTCCAGTATGGGGTCATTATTGTAGCAAAACTATTTGCAAAGCGTGTGGAGAGTTGTGTATCTGTATCTCAATCCGTGCGTGCGTAATCAGGTTTGTAAGTGTATAAAAAATATCCGTCTGTATT
>JAVQIZ010190239.1:0-21121 GCA_036023535.2 Galaxias brevipinnis | reverse complement strand
AGTAAAACAATTACCAACAGCACATACAGTATGAGTCCGTAGATTCCAGTTAGGAGCCATGCCTAAACCTCTAGCTAGGTGAGCTATGAGAACACAGCGTCCTTCACATCCCTGTCCCACCACTGGGCCCAGAGCAATCCTCAGGGGAGGGGGACTAAAGGGGACAACCACGTTATTTACAGGCTAGGCCAGGCGCACTGTGTCCACGTGCCCCATGAGCTAATCCTCCCTGCCTCATTCCACCTCCAGAGCGAGCGGAGCAAACGGTAAATAGAGAACCAGATGGAGCAAAGAGGTTTTCTCTGCTTTATGAAGCATGGCTCTTGCTAACAGCTCGGCACCTCTGCACACAGCGTGCCTGGCATCTCACAGGTGGTGCCTACTCAACCACACACATTGCCTAATGGAGGGGACCTGTTGTTTGTGCTCTTTCAGCGAGACATGCTAAAACACACTGGCAGGTTAAGAGTCTCGCGGGGAAGAGATGGAATGCAAACCGGCGAACGCCTCGTAATAATCGCTTTATCGCCGCCGTATCACTCTCAACCACCCTGTCCGGTTAGTTAATGAGGTTCAGATTAAACGAAGAGGAACTGGGGAGTAGTGAAGGCAAGCGCTAGTTTCCCATGAACTCCTCCCATGCTCCCCATGCTCCTCTGATGTCCTCAGCCCCACCAATCATGTGCGATATGAGGGACGCGGGGGATTAGAGAAGAGAGATGGTTCTCTCCGGGTGTCGTTAGTCTTTGCCTGTTTATCTAGGTCTCTGAATGAGCCAGCCCTGCATCCCCCGTACAGCACTACCTGGGCCAGCAGTGATGGAGTGAACCCTTATCCCTGAAAGGTCTCCAGTTTCCATGCTGCATAGATACGAACGACTCAAATCTGTGATGACTCAGAATAGCTATCATCTCAAAATAAACTACATGAGACGGGGCGTAGATATGAAGCCGGTTCTATCTTTGGAACAAGGCCTATGCTTTCATAAAAAGGTTCCTCTTGCCTTGGGTTTTATGTTTCGAAATAGCCATGTTCCCATTGGGCCGCAGCTGGATAAGTGCATCAATCTATCACATAACCCTGGCTGGCGAGGAATAATTCATGGAAATGGGATGGGGGAGAGAGGAAGCGGTGGATCATAAAAATGACTCCCACTCCCTCTGCAGTGCTTTGCAGCCCACGCGTTTCCAAAAGTGGTCTTAACTCGGTGCGTCTCTGGGTTTTATATGGGGAGCTGTAGGTGGCCCTTCCACTCATCCTGGTCCTTTCTTTACCGTCTTTATTAAGTCCTAGGATTAGGACCCCACGCCCCCCCTGCAGGGGCATGAGGCGATGGGGGAGCCCTAATTCCTTCTCCTCAGAGAACGGGGTCACACTGCACCAGCATAGACCGGCAGATGTACAGTCTGATCAGCTGCACAGTGAGATGCCATTCGTTTGCCTGCATTCACATCACCTCCACAACTCAGACTGAATGGACTACCAAAGGGCTGGCGTTTTGATATGTTAATGATTAGTGGTGTCATTATCTGGGCCCGGTAGCCTGCTGGGAGGTCACCTCAGGGGCTCTGCTGGAGGACAAATTGTAACTGTGTGTTGCCCTGTGCTCCTCCAAACAAAAGTCTAGAGACTAAAAAGGATGGAGTCATCCCGTTAAATCCTGACGGGAGCCCCCCACCCCACCCCCACCCCCCGCTGACTCCTAACAGCCTGAGAATCGTGAAGCAGCCTCCGTGGTAGACAGCTGTGCCACAGCCAGATGTGGCGCTGCCTCAGACACCCTGAAGTCATTGTGCTGGAGCAGTCGCGCTAAGTCGGCCCACTGTGTGCCAGTTGGACAGCCAATGGACGGCCCTCAGTCCAGCCTCAGATTAATCAGCCGCGGCGCTACAGGAGGACCAAGTGGAGCCTGCTCTCCAGACGGCCAGCCCCGGGGCCCTAATGAAAACATACACACATCTCACATGCTTGCTAATCTTTCTCTCCCATCATGCGCTTTGTAATTATCTCCAGAGCCCAGGCACAGAGACGGGGCATGTGTTAAAGTTTGGCGTGGGCCTCTTTTATGTGGCATGGCCGTGTTTAATGGAAAAAAAGAGAGGCCACAGCGAGAGTTTCTCAAGCAGTTTGGGAGCCTGTGTCCAGATAAGGCCTGCACAAGTCTTTTTCAGGACCATGAGTTACCATTTGACCCCTTAAAAAGTACCTTTAAAGAGACAGAACAACAGAAAAACAGATCTTAAATGCGGCTCCGGACACCAGTGTTCTAAATGAGGCTTCCACACAGGAGGTGGACAGAGTGTCTGTCTGTGGACAAACCCGGGGGAGGGGGACGGGGGCCCGGCTAGTGGCAGAGGTGTTCCCTTAGGAGACTGGACCTGGCTTGCCGGGGTGTGGGCGGGGTGGAGCCGGAGGACAATGAGCCGTGTGCCGTTTACCTGCCGAGTGGCCCCAATTCAGCCAGAGGGCTGCTCAGCAATGCTAATGCTGCAGAAAACAACGAGGTGCCACTTCTGGACAGAGATCAAGGTGTGAAAAGCTCTGTTAATGAGGCGCCCACAGCGTCTAGGTAGCATATTACTGTGCAGGCTTTGGGTGAGGCTGATGCACCTCCTTGGATTTTGCGTTGGCTCCAAACTCCCCATGGAAAAGGAGGGCTTTGAAGCTCGTCACATTTAATTGTGGGAAATACGAGAACATTGCCAGTGGTCAGTTCGAGGAAGTCGTCAAATCTATGAGCTGAACTTGTGATTTTCATTCCCAGTGACTCCTGATCAAAAAGGGGAAATCGTTTCTCTACGTAAAACAAACCCACCTTTGTGTTTGTGACATTTGGGTGAACAGTGGGAGCTGCTGACATGGATTACATTGAGGCATGATTGATTTCCTGCACTTCGTTAAAAAGGTGTCACCCTGAAGCACAGGGGTTAAACTGCATCACATGATGTAGTTCAACTGGATGTCTGAGAAGCATTCTGGTAACGTGGAGAACGTCGAATCACATCCCTGAACTCCCGCTCAGTTGCCTAGTGACAGCTACAGTAGGTCACCTCGGTAATTAGATGGGAACAAGTAAAACATGTCAGCGGGGTCATACTCTCTATTTTCTGCCTTAATCAAGAATGATTCAGCGAGATGCACCAGTGAAAGACTGAAAGAATGATTGACCTTAAACACGGTGAAGGCTGGAGAAGTACAAAATATGGATGTGGACATCTTGCTGTATACAGCCTTTGAAATCAAACCCAGGCAGAGTGGGTCTCTATGCGGACTGTAAAAAGAGTTATGTGCTGGATGTGTGCCCAGTACGGGTCTTCCACTATCAGTCAGATGGCTAGACGGTCCGATTAAAGATATATCTGCCACTGGGCCAGACAAAAGCTCTTTCTCTGATACAGAGAATATTAGCCTCACTTCCTTTCATTGATGCCACATGAAAAGCTGTCTTTGTGCAGACGCACTAAATACTTTCCATTTTCTTTCAATCCTGCGCGCGCTCAGACCCTTCCCAGTGTTCCAGTCCCTACACTGTGAAGGTCTTCCATGGAAAGCAGGAGGACAGGAAGTGGAGTGGGGGTGTGGAGGCAGGGGTGAGAGAGGGCTCCGGTCTGACAAAGGAGTCTGAATGTGATTAATGCCCATCGCTCCATGAACGGACCACTGGGTAAATAAAATCAATCAGAGGGGGCCGTCTGTGCGGAGCGATCACTCAGCACACAGGAGAAGCCTGCTGCTGCTCAACACAACGCGACGTTCACGTCACGGCCCTGAGAGCGCTCCGTATTATTTCTCTAAGAACAGCCATTCAAGGCACAGCATGCTCATAAACGTAACACTGCTACATTCAGATATGTTAGCATAACTCTGCTATATAAAACATAGGATAACTCCAGATTAAAAAAATATTATTTGTTTGTATTCAGAGCAGCCTATTCTCATCCTTGATGGATAAAAAGTAAAATGAAGTTAAAAAGAATGAAGTTATGAAGCTGTTGTCCTTGCCATGTATCATCATCATGGCTGGGCTTCAACCTTCCCCTAAGGTTCATGGGAACCATAACAGAGGGGCTGACACAGGCCACACATCCCAGAGGGCCTAGCTCTGAGCCTGGCCTGTCAGAGTTCTCATGACCAAACATGGCCTTAGGGTCAGCCCACTTCCTGCCCTGGCCCGAACCGGGTCCTTCGCAAGCAAATAGTAAACCCTTCAGAATAGATACGCTAACTTCATATATAGCAGTGAAAGATGTCAGTCATCCTTCTGGGAAAGGCTGCTGTGGATTTATATGCTATATATTAGGGCTAACATTGCAGTCTCAACTCCAGTTTGGTTCCTGCTCCAGCACGAGCACAAAGAAATTAAGCATTTTCGCATGCATAACATGAAATATTTTTGAGACAGATGTTATAGTTGTTCTACAGGTTTCAGATAGATAATTGTATCTCAAAATAAGATTAGCACCTACTAGCATTTCATGGTGGTTGACAAAGGTTTACTAAACTAAATCACAAAATTAAGAAGCTTTTTAAATTAATCTGTGAATGTGTTTCCAGGATCTGTGTTATAAAGCTGATATATATATATATATATTCAGTGTGCTCATTCATTTTGAAAGAGTAAAAGAACAAGTTTCTGCCAGGTGTTTTTGGACTATTGCATTTCCTCATGCCAATCCCAACCATCTGAGGGATAGCATGTAAACCACAGTCTGTTTGACTGTGTACACGGGGCCTGCCTGAGCCTGTGTTTGGTTGGGGGCAGTTGTGCATGCAGCTCCTCTGGCTCCATGACAGTCACAGCCAGGGGGCCTCTCCTCCAGCAGCCCCAGCAGTCACGTTCAGAGTCAGCCACAGCCGCGAGCGTGACGTCTCTGCTTTCTACATCGGAAAAAGAGAGACAGAGGGAGAGAGAAAAACAGCACAATAAAAGGGAACGGAAAAACATTAGCTTCTTTGGAATTGATTGCAGTTTGTGTTTCCTGCTTGGCCTCTGGTTTTACTACACTCCAGACAACTGTTTCCCCCTTGGTCTAAATGTAAATCCCTCATATAACAGACGCACAAACAAAGGTTTTTAAATGTAACCTTTCCATATCAATTTTTTTGTTTATTTCTTTGTGGTTAAAAAGAAAACCATAATAGTCCAGTAGCATATAGACGTCATGGCCAATTATTTCTCTGTCACTTTCCAAAATAAGACCTTTTATGACAAAACGTCATACTGAGTAACACATAAGTGTCACAGAGGCCTGAGCAGACCAAGCCTGGGTTTTTGTCAAGACACTCACCTCATTCTGAGAAAACCCTCCACATTCCTCCATGCCTCCACTGTAAACGTAAATGGGAAGTCTGTGTTTGTGTGTCACCGCGTATTCCTCACCCACAGAATCCACAGAGCCACCCGACTCTCCACAGCTCTCCATGTGTGTACTTAAACACAGCATACATCGATTCCTGTTTGGGAAACACACACTTTCACTACCAAACACAAAACTTCACACTGTCCTGACTCACACACTAAAAGCACAGCCACTGCAATCCTGACATAGTTTAGGATCTTAAAATAGACCAAGAGGGTTATATCAACAAATCAAAACCCCTCACTGAAGACCACAACAAGACCGGTGTAACTGAGGCCAGGCAAAAGTTGGATTATTTCAGTCTCTGTGTCAATTGAATTATTCGTTATCTTAACTGGCCCACTCAGTAGCCACAGTCCATTCAAAAAACAGTGACCTATGACATTTGACCTATGACACGCGATAACACATACAGACTTGAACATGCACACTCACACACACACACTCACTTGCCCAAAACATGCACATGCACACAAATGCACGCACATGGGCCCTGCCATTGCCGCCCAAGGACATAATAGAGGTATTCTCTCTCCATTCTTAATGGTTGTACTCCACTGCCCCCCAACCTCCCCTCAGGCCACTGGTAGTGCACCCTAAGCTGTGTACCACAGACCCTTCTCCTCACACCAACATGCAGGGCCACGAGGAGTTCATGTGAATGACATACAACCTCAAAACGCTGACCTTTGCACATGTTCGAGACACAGGAAATGTCATGAACTAGGGGAGAGTGTGGGAGTTTGTGTCCTGAAAGGCTCGTGCTCAGATTAACCCAAGGGTCCGGAGAGATAAGAGCAGGCGGAGAGTACGGACAAAGCCCGCTCTGTGAGAGACCAGAGGAGAGGCCTGCACGCTGGTGCAGCACCAGAGGACGGAGAGGGACGAGGAGGGAGAGAGGCAGAGAGACGGGTGCACCCGTGGCGCAGCCTTGGTGGGCAAAGAGGGATGACGCAAGTCTGCCAGTTGCCCCTCCACACAATGGCGCCTTCTGGCAGGCAGGAAGCGGAGGTCAGCATGGCCACCATGGTGAGTTGTCTTCCTGTGGTGCTCCCCAGCATGGCCGCTTCACAGAGTGTCCGTCCACAGACAAGACTCTCGCCGGGCGCCCACAATGCAGTCCTTCTCCAGTCTCCGGACGGGTCCCCGCCGGAGAGACAGACAGAGACCAGGCATTGTCTGGTCCCTAAAAGAACCCCCAGTCGCCCACTTCCTCCTGCTCTGTTCCTCTGTGCATTCTGACGCGTCCCCCTTCCCCTGACGCCTCCTCAATTAGAGCTGAGATTGAAAAGAAATATGATTTGCATGAATGTGTCATCCTTTGTACCTCTGTTATAGTGAAGAGCGTAGAATGGAAAATAGTGGGGCTACATTCCGCAACACTGCTTATTTTTCTGTTGGGTCAATTTGTCTTGCTTGAGCACCTCTGCACTATCCGGAAGCTCACATTTGTTAGGATGGCTGACTTGGTTCGTTGACCTCTAGGCTGGATATTAAACAGAGCAGTGTGAATGTAAATATAAAGGGTGAGACTATGACAATAGGGGACCAGACCTACTTATCATGTTCCAGAGTGACTTCCCACAGCCATCCAACTACAGCTCTCCAGAGATTTCTGTCCAAACACGTTTCTGCACAGAACCTAAAATAACCTCAGCGACGCAATATATGGCATACACTTGAAACCACTACAGTAAGTATCAAAAAACGTTAGATTTGTTTCCCCCTCTCTGAGTGGCCCCACGGCAATTGACAGGTTAAACCTGTCAGAACTATGTGGTTCTGAGCAGATCTGAAGAAGGAGCCATTACTGGCATTATTGTCTCGGGTGATGTTGGGGAGCGGGAAGTTGGGTTTGGGCGGCAGCTCATCTAGATACTGTTTTGGCAACGTGAGCTTCTGCAGAGGGAACACGAGGGAACGACCCTTCCACGTTTACAGAGTGTTTGGCTTAGGAATAGCACCATGCTGACTTGGGCAGGCAGAGGGTCCTGATTCAGAAAGTCCTAATCATTTGAAAGTTTGAGACAACACATGGATCGGGGAACAATACTTATCATTACTCATATTATTCAAAGTTTAAACATTTAGTAAGTAATACCAGAATTACAGAATTAATAAAAACATTTACTATCTTTTTTTACCAAGATTTAATACAGTAGTTGTTTTCTTTTCCCTCCGTAAGAGGCGCCCCAGGTAGAGGCTAGTGGATACCAGATGGCGGGCCCCAGTCGGTCCGGCCCAGCCCCTTCATGCTGGACCTGTATTGATTCTAAACAGAGCTGTCAGCCCTTAATTCAGACCGCATGACTAAGTGACCTACACAGTGCTACTGATGGACTACAGAGTCAAATATTAAACTGTCTCACACGCTGTTTAAACACCACCCGTTCAGGAAGTGCACAACGCAGATTGTACACTCGTACATACGCTACGTTTTATATGTATGTTTACCAGGATAAAAGGCAGAATGCAGTCTTAATCAAATTATATAACAGCGGCCATGTCTTTTTGGAGTGGCATGTTGTGCATTGCCCATAAACATGACTGTTTCACAACCTGAATTTCAAGTCGGCTTTCGATTTACGCTGCTAGTTACGGTTGGATGACAAAATGGGACAGGTTGGGTGACAAACGCAGCAGATTACATCGAACAGGAGGCGTCGCGTGACCTTGCTCTGCCGGTCCTAACGGCTCTCGGAGCTGCCCTCATCACTGGCAGTCCAGAAAAACTCTGGAAAAACACCCTGGAACTAGAATAGCCTGCGCCATAAAAGACGCTAAAGCTAAGCCAATCAGCGTAATAAGAGTCAGGCCTCTGTATGTGGGGGAACAGGGGGCCGGTGGTGGTGGGGACATGAATAAACCAGTCACGGGGTGCTTATTGTTGTCCTGCTCTAATGGAGAGCTCTGAGTGCTCTCATATGATGCCATTATTATTGAAAAATAGATTACTGCCCCGGGCTGATGTAGAGGTCAGTCCTCCATAAAAAAGACACATACCATGTCATGATATGTACACAATGTTTTTCTAGTTTCCTATTCCCTAGATTCCTTTGTTAGAAGCCCTCTCACCCACAAATTAGTGGAACACATTCACACCTTCACAGGCTGCAGAACAGGCACACTCCCTGCTCCACAGCCGAGAGCCTCCACAGGTATGTCTGTCCTTTCTCGTAAGCAGGTCATGTGGCCATGTGAATGACAGGAAAACAGAGGATCCGACGAGGAGCGGTGAGTCAGGAAAACGAGACGGCTGCTCCCTCCCGGCCATGGCAGCGCCACAAGGCAGAGCGGCCGACGTGGGAACCAGGTCTGGCTGCAGACTGGCTGAACCAGCTCCACGCGCTGGGAAAATCAAAGCGGGAGGAGTCGTGATGCAACGTGGGAAAAACTATTGTCACCGCTGCGGGCACTTCATCTGGCATCTTCCAGTCGACACGGAGACACACAGACGAAGTAGATGAAAAGGCTCCTTTCTTAATGGGCCGGACATGGGGAGCCGTGCTGCCATGCTGTCTGCGAAGTGAGCCAGGGTGTAACGTGTGGCTGCAGGGCAGAGCGGGGCCGCACAAACAGCCCTCACATCGGCACACACAGAACCACCCCTGTCCAGATAATGGCCTGTGACAACAGGTCAACGAACCCCTGGACCCTTGTGACTGTCACGGCCCCTTCAACACCACTAGGTCCACGACGTCGTTCAAGTCTGAGAGAGCCTCTGGTGGAGAGGCCCAACAGAAAGCCTGACTCAGGGCCTGCGGCTTGAAGAGACGGTGCATCAGCACAGAAAACCCCCTGACTGACGCGAGCCCTGACACACTGAGTGACACCCAGCCTCTCAGCAGGCCGTAGTCAGTGTCTAGTCAGCACAAACAGCAGCTCTCATACAAACCCCTATCTTTCCCCTTATCACCTCTGATAAAGAAACACGGTGACCTAATTTGGAGCCCCTCGCCCCGCTATAATGCATTTCTGCCCACCACTCCTTTCTGTATGTATACATCACCCCTACCAGCCAAACCAGGCCAATAACTCCCGGATAAGGTTTGTGTTGACACAGCTTAGCCCTACCCATTTCTTGGCCGGATTTCAGGGAATGTGTCGCTCTGCGAGGCTGACTGAAGCGCGTCTGCAGGTCCAGATCAAATACACAGGCTCTTTGGCAATTAACGTTAACATTCCTCCCGAGTGTTAAGCCCACAAACATTTGAGTTTACAACGGCAAGTCAAGCTGAACAAACCCACGTCTGGGGGTTTCCTGCTTCCTGAGCGGCTTTGGCTTTTCAAGCCTTTTCAAATGACAGAAAAATAACCAGAGTCAGGTTTTCGGTGGAATGTGCGGTTATTGAGGCAATTTTGTAATCTTCTCTGTACCTTGTCAGGGAGATTGGTTCAGACTGTTGTTAAAAAAAATCACCTCAAAGGCAGACCAAGCCTGCGGACTCTTTTCGTTCACTGAACGGGGTCTACCTTTTCCGAATTTTAGCTGATGTTTACTATTCAGCCCACAAGGACTATGATTTAGTGGCGAAAATGGCAAACTCAGCATATACGTGTGAAGATTACATTTTGGCACTTGTTCACTGTGCATATTTGTATTTGCTGACTCTCTTACACTTTATTCTTTTGACTGGTAATTGCCAACGGTGGACCGTGTTGATTAAGCATACCCAATTCCCTTGGCCTCAACAAGGCATTTTCCTTTGGGAGGGTTGCTCAAACTCCACCCGCAAAACACTCAAAAGCTTGAAAGCATTTCTGAGCTTTTCAAATCACTACACCTAAGTAAAGAATCAAGATTTTAAATGTACAGAGTCACAGTCAGATTTGTGTAAAAAGACATCACACAGTATGATTCCAAGACCATAGTCTTTTTTAAGAGTTCCTCATCTTCAGAGTGAGTTGGGCCTTCCCCAGCGATCTCCCTCCACTGGCCAGGCTACAGGCTCAGTCACCCTGCCTTACATCTGCTGCTCTACACTGCATTATGTTAAGGGAAGTCACAGGTGTCGTACTGTAAACAGGGCCCGCTGGTTGGGGAGAGCGGTAATGTCTGCTGCCTATGATTAGCCTCTTTAAGGTCATTTTCACATTGGAACGCAGCTGGCTCCTTCAGTGGCCCAGAGAGGTGAACACTGCGCCCCTTTGTGTGGACCCCCCTCTCCCCCAAGGGGGCACCATCCTGATGAGGTTGATGTGATCACATTAGCCCAGGGCTGCTCCTCTGCTTCCTGCCTCTGGAGCCCAGTGGGAAGCAGGCTGGTGATGCCCCTGGTTCACCACCAGGCCGGACTGTGTTCTTTCAAGTCACGTCATCAAAGCTCCAGAGCCAGGCTGGTGTCCCAGGCCCTCAGCCTCTTTTTCAGGGCCACGTCAGCCCACACCAAGCCCTCTCCCTCCGGCCTGGGTCACTGGGGACATCCTCTAGCTCACCACAGACATAAAGCTGTCCCACAGCCTGGTACTTAGCCACCGAAATAACTCCAGCAGCCGGCCGTGGAAGCTCCGCTGACAGTCTGATGGCGCGTTATATTTCTGCGGTCGGACAAGCGATGGGGGTATTTTTGACCCACGCCTTGACAGTTGGGTCATCCGCCTAACAAAGTTGATGAGATGGTTCCTGTTCACAAAGTGAGTGCATCTATATGTGGGCTTCTTCTTTTTATGGGCTGTGAGGGGGGGCCCTGGGCCGAAGGCTGCCGGGTGAAACATCTGGTTTGGAGGGGATGCTCTTTGGTGTTTAACGGCCTCGGCCATGGGGGGGCCACATCAATGGAGGCCATGATAAATCAGGACAATGAGGGCAGCCAGAGAAGGAGTCAGCAGGGGCCTGAGCCGTGGAGGCCACAGGAAGTATGGCTCCTCTTGACCTTTGACCCCAGAGGTGATGCGTGCCCCTGGTGTCAGCTCTCTGGGACAAGACCTGTGCCACCGGTGGTCACACACTCAGCATGCGCCGCTGTCTGCTGTGAACAGGGCAAGCCCACAGCCATATCCTGCTGTCCACTGGATGTCTCCATCAGCGATGAAAGAGTGTGTAGAGATCCCCACTCTATAGCCCTGATGGCCGTGTGCTAGTCTGCAGCTTCAGGAGCTGAGCAATGACCGGGACATAGACAGAGGATGAGATTATTGGGAACCAGATTATAGGGGAGAGGAGCTTATCACATGATTTAGCAAGGCTAAAATATAAAAATCAATCATTAAAACATTTATTTTTAAATAATTTCTACCAGACTCTGATTATGATAATATCAAATGACATTGCCTAGACCATAGGTCTAAAATGATCTTAGGCTGCAATGATTCATGTAAACTTGGGGGAAACTACGTTCTTTCAATTAGCCTTACGATCCTTACTTTATGAGGAGAACAAAAGGCAGCCAACCCCTCTCTGTGTCTGTGTGTCAGTCAGAGCAGTCAGAGAACAACAGGCTTGTTAACACAGCAGAGAGAATGAGCTTTACAACAGTCTGACTGGCACGGGGCTGTCGACCCTAAAGAGGGGACTACTCTCAATTAGCCCCGAGCAGATGTCCGTGCAGTGAAGGCCATTGGGTCAGTTGGGACAGTCTGGCCATCGGTTTGGCCGGGCGTTTTACAATCCCCGCCAGGCGTCTGTTGGTCAATAAGACAGTGGCAGCCGTTGCTACACAGGGCGTGGGGCTTACACGGAGCACAATAACAACAGGACTCCATCACTCTCACTAAGACAATGGACAACCAAGAGGGTGTGGAGCGAGAGGATCCCAACAAAGCGAGGCGATGGTACGGCCCTCTGCTCACGGGGAGTATCCCGATCAGGTGGTCTGAGATGGTGAGGAGGACATTTATTGCAGACAGTAAGACTGACAGGCAGGCAGGCAGGCAGGCAGGCAGGCAGACAGGCAGACAGTCAGACTGACAGACCGGTAGAGGACTGGGGGGTCTATATAAGGAGAGGTCTGTGGAGCGGCTGGTTGGTAGGGGGTCAGTGTAAACAGAGCGGGCCACTGCCAGTCCTCTGCTAGTCCTCCCCACGGGGAGACGTTTACAGTGGCTTGTCCAAACAACGGCCCCGTGGAGCGGATGTGGAGCGAGAGCAAGGCCCTAACCCTCTCTGCACCTACCACCATGTTTGGTTACACGTGACAGCTGCAGCTTATCATGGTGTTCAGGCAGGAGAAGGGCCCTATCTCAATACCATCAGCCATGCTTTGAAGCCGTTACGTGAATATATCAAACCGATGCATTCACAACAGCACATTCAGTAAAACAGTTGCTAGGGCGGTCAAAGTACGCTTTAGAAGAAATTCCCCTAACCTTGCTCTATTAGTGGTCTACTCTGTTTTTTTTTACAATCAGAACGCTGGCTAGTTTCCAGGCCCCTTCAATGTCTCTCTGTGAATCGCACGTGTTGATCTTTTCCTAATTTGGTTAAACGGGATGCACCTTTCCACACGCACACCATCGTGACCCAATTGATTGAACTGTGAACGAACCCTGGAATGTGATCTGATCAAAGTGGGCTGCAGCTGGACCGACCAAAAGGCTCCTCGTTGTTTTCCTCCGCCGTCACCGTCTCACGTTTCCCTTTCTCCGCGGCCTCCTCACACCTCACCGGGTCCGCGCCGAGACTCTAATCATCCTCCCCCTGCAGGCTGCCTCCACTGGGAGCTCGCGGCCCTCTCCAATCAGTCTAATTGGCACCAGCCTGCTAACTACCCTGGCCGGTCGGCGCGAGGGTCCGTCCTGATTAACACGCGGGTTAGGTGCTTAATGACCGGGTTTTTTGCGTTCATCAATTTAAAACCAACACTGTGTTCTTGTGTCCAGGTACCAGTCTAGGATCAGGATCCCAGCTAGAGGGGATTTAGCCTCAGTGTGTGTGGCCCTCTGTGTGTTTTCGCTCACCAGAGAGATAAGAAGGAGATCCTGTGGAGGCCACCGTTGGGAGCCTGCTATGAGCCAACAGCACTGAGGTGACTGGTTTACTGCACTATGCAGGGGGTCGGTGAGAGTAGGGGATGCCCTGTTGAGTGTGCTGTGAGCGGACAACACACACTGGTGCCCCAATGTCTCTATGTTATCTGGACTTTGAGTGGCCCTACATTCAAAGCATGACTTTGACTATTTTGAATGTGAAGAGGCCAGAGGCTGTTCCTGCTATTACGTCACTGTCAAGCAGCAGCACCATTGTGTTTACAGTAAGATATGTGCACATGCACCCTTAAAAATACATATTGGTTTTTTATACTGTGGTTGATTTGATTGTTTGATTGAATTCATTTCATCATATATACCAGAGTCGAGTCAGAGAGCACTTCATTACAGACGTCAATAACATTGTTGGACTGAGCTGCCCTATATAGGCTTGGTTGTTTAATGCTGGGATGTGAATCCCCTGACACCCAGCTGAGAAATGCTGCAGAGAGCCCATAACACATGGGCCACTGTAGTTAACACTCTCTCCCTGGCCCTCGGCCCACATCCTCCCTGCTGCTGTGCACTTTCTACAGGGAGACCTCCAGATGCTCACAGTGCACTAGGGACCATAGAGATAGAACACACATGTTCTGTCTCTATGCAGGGAACACACAGTGCTTAATGGATGGAAAGGGAGAGAGAGAGGATCGTGTTGAGGAGAGCTGCGTCTTGAGCTTCTCCTCCCATTGTCTCACGCACATTCTGTTGGTGTCAACCAGTATGTTTTTTGAAGTGCTGCTATTTTTAATCTGTGGGTTTGATAAACAATATAGTTTGCATTTAGTATATTAGTTGCACGAGTAGCAATGGTTACCTCGTACCCCTACTCATTTCAAACCGAGCCTGATGTTTTGTCCTGCTATTACCATGGACCTTTCACTAAAGGAGAGGCATAGGCCCCTAGTGACGCTGACCACAGCTAGCAGCTCCACCAGGAGGAGGAGGCCAGACCACAGAGGAGAGGATCAGGCTGGTGCTGCTGCTGCTGATGTGGTTAAGTGAGAGGACCAGGCTGCAGAGCTCTTCTCCCCACTCCTAGTGCTTCATCGGCGGGCCCAGCCAAAAACAACCTCCCCTTTGATCCGTGAACAAAGTATCTGGTTTGCCTCAGTGGAAGTCGTCTATGTTTAAATATAGCCAATTGCGGAGAAACAAAATGAGCCAGAGCTCACATTCTTTCCCAAACAGCGAGTTGCAGCACACACCCCTGCAGCCACATACACAGCAGTGGGTGGTTTTGGCAGCGTGGCACACCCTTAGATAAAATATGGTGGGAGGAAGACCTCTATCCCACTAACCCCAGATTGGGACTCCCTTGTTCCCAGTTAGGAGCATTGTGAACACTCTCACCCTCTCTAAGAGACGGAGGGAACGCAGGAAGAACACCATCTCAGTGAAGAAATGCTGTGGACTCTTTCATTTTGTTGATGGGAGGCTGCGTGCATTCACAGACGCACGCGCGCGCACACACACACACACACACACACACGCGCGTGCGCACACACACACACACACACACACACACAGACACGAGAGGGCTGTAATCATAGGCGGGTGAAACGTTCTGGCGTGGTTGATAGCTGGGGTTATGCTGTCATTTTGAGGTATACTTTAGCTTAAGGTATGCGGTGTGGAAAAACCAGGAGCCAACTTGTGAGAGTTGTTTTGATGGCCCAGCACCCTGCTTGTTGGGCACTGAATACCACAATACACCCACATTGCCTGTTTCTCAGGACCCAGCTCACCTGCTTGGTTGCCAGGACACCCACGGCTCATTAGGAGCACCTGGTAGGTAAGCGGAGGCCCGGCCACCAGCCGGGTGGGACAAAGGCTTTGAAGAAGGCCCAACTGACACGCAGCAGGGCAGAAGAATTGACTGAAAGGAAAGCAAAAGCCTTGAATAAGATTGGGATTAGCCGTAGGGGAAACTGAACACCGGGAGGAAAGGGGGCAAATCATCCACAATCAACCACAGCACACCACGGCACAAACACAATGGCGGCAGACTAACAGGGAGACAAGTTACCTGTGCGGAGAGCAGCCACATGGGTATCCACTTTCAGAGTGCCCCATAACAAAGAATAACAAAAAAAGAAATTTTTTGGGAGATGTATACTTATTTTAGGCTGAAAGAATGTTCTTAAGTAATCTCAATTTGTCCTCTTCTACAGCTGAACTTTTAAAAGACTCAAACAAACAAGACCAGATAAAGAAACCACTTTTGTGTAAACTAATTAGAAGTTTGTTGGTTGTACTTAACAAAAAGTGTACTACATTACAGTTTTCATGAGCAAAACATTGTTTTCTTAAGTTAGACAAAATCTATGGTTTTCCTGTACATCCAGAAATTGACAAGACTAAGCTTGACTTGTGTTCAGGCAGACGAGCAGTGTTTTGAACGTAGAGCATACAATCCAGTGACCAGATGACATGAGGTAAACAAAGGTGTCCAGAGCCCCAGTAGGATGGCCCCTGGGGAGCCTGCCTCAGTGTGGGGGGTCCCTCCCCTGGCACACTTCCCCTGACCCCAGGGTTATCACCATGGTAATCCTGCCTATAGCCCCTGTCAGAGGGACTGTTGGCTACTGGGTGATACCTGGACAGCCAATGGAGGAACCATCTGTGGTGGGGTGAGTCCATCCTGCTGAGGAGCACTGGAAAAATAGTCTAACACACCATTACTGGCACACACACACACACAATGGTCCAGACAAAACTATCTCCTCCTTATGCTTCGCCACAACACGTCTTCTCCCCGTACCGGCAAAGAAATGATCGGAAAAAATAGAAAGGACGTTAATTTTTGATTTCTATTGCTTTTGAAATCTCGATGGCTGCAGCCTTGGACACTTACGCCATCAATGTGCTGTCACTGGAATCTGCTAATGGGATTTTAGGGTGAGATCTAATCGGCTGCCATAGCAGTTGTATAAATGAACACAAAGCATGAGTGAACCACAAGGAAAACAGACGGCTTTGATAAAACTCCTACGCAACCATTGCATGCTGCAGGGGCTGAGCGTACCCGTTTTATTTCCAATTCTTACATAACCGGCCATTTCCAATTCCCTATTCTCACTGTGACGTCCCTGGCCTCACTGAACAGAACTCTCCAGTCACTCTCCAGCAGACACCAACACAGTATGCTCCATCACATGCACTATTTATTTGACATATTCTGTCAGCACTGTGCCGTGCCAGCCAGCGGTGTGTTAGAGAGTGTGTGTTCGTGCTTGTGTGTTCGTGCTTGTGTGTGCGTGTGTGTGTGTGTTGAGAGCTGCAGGATGCCTGTGTTTGGGTTGACGCCAGGGTCAGTTAGGTTTCTCCTGACAGTTTTATATACCCTACAGATGACTGGGTGTTTGCACTCCGGGGCTCAGATGTTAACTCCCTCCATCCGAGCCGGGGTTTAGAAAACGCGGCGATGGCGTGTCGTGTTCTGTATTTATGTTGGGGCTGGGGCCCCTGGTCAATCTAGATGGAGCCCCGCATGGAAACCCGCCACTCGGCTGAAGTTTAGGGGGGGGACTCTCTGTACTCCTGTACTCCTCCACCAAGCCAGCGCAGCCAGCCTCCCGTCTGTTTACATTTGAAAAGCCGAGAGCCCGGCAGTGAAACACGAGCAGGAGCCATCCAAGGCGATGTACCAGAGAAGATGTGGGATAGAGAGAGGGGGTGGGGAGGGGGTCACAGAGAAAGAAAAACACACAGGCATTACAAAAAAAGTCAAGTAACATAGGGAAATGAACCCACACTCCCATCAGATGAGGGATATATGAGTTTCAAAGCTACCCCCTCCTTTCTTCCACCTCTCTCTCCCTCTCGCCCTGCCTTCCTCTGCCTCCCTCCCTCCCTCCCTCCTTCCTTCAATTTAACCTTGAGTGGAGAAAGAGAGAAAGGCCACGATGCTTCAGCTGGCCCTGAGATCACAGGCAGCTGTTAGAGAAAATCTGTTTCCAATAGGGGCGCTTCCTGCAAGGGGCAGGAAACGGCCCTCCATTCCGCAGGAATCCAACAAAGCCGGACCTGTGAGGAGCCATGGACCTTGTAGCGGCTGCAGCCTCTCGCCTGCCCTCTCCCCTCTCTGGAGCGTACCACTCTACGGAACGGTCCACTCGGCCATCGAGGGTGGGGGGTCACATAGGTCGGCTGCCTGCTGGGGAGGGTCGGAGGTTGCAGTGTAATGGAGCATCGCCTTCTTTGTGGATCAAGTCTCCTGAGGTGCTGAGGTCTACATGTGGCTTTGTTGGCGCACAGCCTGAAAGCTAGGCGTTTGATAGGCCACTGTCAGTGTATACTCTAACAAAGCTTGGAGAAGTATGAGAAACCTCTGAATAGTTTCAAATGAGTCATCCCAGTTGGTTTATTTCCTTGTCTGTTTTCATGACAGTTTAAACTGACGCATCCTTCAGGTCAAAGGACATGGACTTCATTATAATAGCAGGAGTCTGCACGCCCGAGTCTTTTACCAAACCTTGCTCATCTCTCAGAGGCAGCACATGCTGAGCATACTGAATTGTGTTCCTGATTGAAAAACCGGCAGAGTAATACTATATGCCCTGTGGAGGATCTGGCCATCTCAGCCACAAGTCACTGAACCGTCCTGGAGGACTTTCAGGCCAGCACAAAAAATCTCCCTGCTACATCAATCAACAGCTCCCATGAGTCATACATGAAGAGAGCAACAGCGAGCAGGACTAGCAGGTCCATGGTGTTATACTGGATCTACCCTCAGCGGGATTACAGGATTAACTTGGTTGTTTTGTGACTTCACACTAGGACAGGCTTTTGAATCAAAACAAAACTAAGACAACAAGTGGCTGCTCCGAGGCTGTGCATGAATGACGTGTGGTCCAGAGGCCTTCTGAAGGTTGCACAGATGTTTTCAGGGGAACACCATGTGCTTAAACAAACATAGTTAATGCACAGGGATTATGGGGCTCTGTGAATTTTCAAACCAGAACCAGGAATACATTTTAATGCTTTTTTTAATAGGCCTGAGAATGGCTATCAACCAAAACATTACTTCTAGGGATACTTTTCATTGCTCTTTATCGGAGGCAACGGCTGATTGACAGTGGTGTAAAGGCCCATGGCTCCAGTATGACACGGAAATATGGACAATGCCATGTAGTCCTGACGTGTCTGGCCCAGTGAGCCCACTGTCATTGTGCTCAGAGCGGCGCTGGCTGACAGCCGGGGCTGAGGTCTCATCCTGTGCAGGGCAGAGGACAATGAAGCCGGGGGAAGGAACTCCGGCCCTCCAACCACGCTGGCTGACAGACACACACCACCGATAGCAGCCCTGCCCCTCACCACTAACAAGGCTGGCCATCAATGACCCCGCTCTCTCTCGCTCTCTCTCTCTCTCTCTCTCTCTCTCGCTCTCTATCTCTCTCTCGCTCTCTCTCTCGTTTGGCTTTATGGCCCTGGGCCACTCTGCTGAGTAGTTAACCTCGAGGTCAGGCCCCTGTGGGCCAACAAAAGCCTGGCTCCAGCCAAAAACAGATCCATTCAGCCCTGCCGCACTGCCCACACGACCAAACCGTTTGTTTCTGATGTTGCCCGCTTCCCCCAACTCCCGGCCCTCTACATGCAGAGGACGACCCTGTGCAAAGACCAGAGGGGAGCTTACTGTGAGACCCAGTGGGGCCGGTCTTTGAGGCTGAATCTACTGGTGGGTGAAGCCTCCACCCTCCATGTGAGCGTAAGCTCCCGTCCCTGTTCTCTCTAATGAGCTGAGGGTCCCCTCCAGTGTGTGAGCAGCACCCGCTGACCCGGTCAGTCTGGGCCGAGCGGCGGACACGCGCGGCGGCCATGACACGTACACACTCGCCCAGAACATGTGAACAGTTCCCCATGAGGTTCTCTGCTTGCATAACAAGCGAGGACGTAGACAGCGAGCCAGGCTTCTTTTTCTTCCCTCTGTTCTTCCCTCTCGTCCCTCTCATCGGTCTGCAAACCGTTAGACTCACTGCACCCCAAACCTCCTTCCCTTTGAGAGTTTGGTGTATGGTAGTACTCCGTTGAGGAGGGAGTTAAATCCTGGTTTGGCAGAACGTTGTAGCGGCATCCAGGCCAGTGGCCCCAGCCAGGCTAGTGGGCCAAAGGGGGCTAAAGGGTGGAATGTGTTTACGGTGACTGGATGTTGAACCCCTGAGTGAGGAGTCTCAGGCCACTAGCGCTGCTGTTAAAGCCAGGGTGTAAAGTGAGAGGCCTATTAGTGTGTTACAGTCCTCCGTAAACTACTGTTTTTCTCCTGGGCTCATTACTGTAAGCCCATGGACACTGGCCAGGGCTATTAAATCAGCACAGTACATTCTGCTCAGTGCAAATACAAATCTCACTGAATAGTTTGGGCTTTTACAGGGAATATGGTAGATGATCCAGACGGCCGTCTCGAGATATATATAAACTAGTTGGGATATGCATTGCAGTGACACATGGAGTCACACACACACACACACACACACAGACACACAGACACACACACACACACACACACACACACATATGAATGTGCATGCCCCCCCCTCCTCTGAATGGAACACATGTCAGGTTAGGCCACAGGTAGAGTAACTGAATACAGGCACAGATGATGAGGTTCCATGAGAGCCAACCTGCCATTTACCTGATCCTCCACACCAGTAACACACCAATACAAGCTATACACACAGCATGATTGCTTTGAACTTAACTGGAGCTGCAGGAAGAAAACATGTCTTGAATCTATCTATGGCTAGCGTATAATAATATACCATACACTACATCGAGTACCCCGAATATAGATGAAAAACAAATGGTGATACTACCTACGCCACCAGAAGCTCCAAACGTTTTTATTGTCTTGAATTTTATTGTGTTATATTTAGTATTAAATGTTCTTTATCAATTGTTTTAATAGTGTGCACATTGCCTCGTTTTGTTCTTTCCATACCGCTTAGCTTTTTATTTTTATTTAATGTATATTTGCTTTTATAGTATTCACTATTTCGATTGTTTCTCTTTGTATATAATATGCTATACAAAAGAGGTGCATTACTGTCATTAATATGCGTCGTACATGCCACAAAACACAATGCTACACAATTCTTTCTAACTCAGTCTACGCTCACAATCTTCGTAATGCAACGCGCTACCTGGAGGCTAATGATGGATCTGTAATGAGAGCCAGGTCAGTGTCAGTCAGGAGGCCGGCCCCTGGCCTAAGGTCGCCAGGGGTCACAGAGAGAGGTCGTCAGCCCCAGGGGTCTAATGGAAGGCAGAACGGGCTGAAACACCAGGACTCCAGTTTCAATTAGATCACAGCTCAGAGTGTCACTGGGATATATGGTTGGCTCCGCAGGCCGACTCCGCAGCCCAGCCTACTCATCCATCTCTCCATTCACAGCTCAAGGCCATCAAAGAGGCTCGCGTCGGTATTGGCCACTTGACACGGCCCCTCTCGCTGCCTCCGTCCCCCCCATCTATCACACTCTGTCTCTGTTCCCTCTTTCTGTTCCCCTCCCTCCGTCTCTCATCAGACGCTCTGATCTGTGCCTGCGCACACGTTCTCTCATGTGGTTCGTAAAAGTTCAATTAGACCCTTTTCGGCTGTGCATTTCACCAGCCCTCTCCCACACAGAGCCCTGCAGGAGCTGAGCTGTGCGGAATACGTCGGGGTGCCCCGTCTGCTTCCTATTAACCAAAAGAGGTTCAAACCTCACCTCAACCCTGAGAGAGACAGAGAAAGAGAGAGAGAGAGAGAGAGAGAGAGAGAGAGAGAGAGAGAGAGAGAGAGAGAGAGAGAGAGA
>JAVQIZ010190225.1:0-13919 GCA_036023535.2 Galaxias brevipinnis | reverse complement strand
ATATCCAATTATCGCAGTATTACATTGACAATGGCATTAGAAGAACATTGTAACATCAATCCATCACAGTACTGTTACAACAAAACATAGCTTCTATGACTCACAGTAAATAGACAAATATATATCATACTCATTCCATATTTATTTCTGCATTCATATATCAATCAATACCAACACTATTACTTATAAGATATTTTTTAGAGTTATTTTAAACATAATTTTGCTACTAGTTTGAATGATATGTTTTGGAAGCTGATTCCATGCATGCATCCCTCTATATATTACAGTTCGTTTAAAAGCATTTGATTTCAATGCTGATGTTGTGCAAACAATAGTGATTGAAGCTGATGCTGAACAGACTACAGAGGGACTTGGTTGGCAGTGAGGACATCTAGGCCCTATAGAGACAGTCGTTATTATAACTTCTGGTATTTCTATAAGACATGGTCTGCCCTATTCACCTTCTATTTAAAGTCAAAAAAGAATTATTAAGCACGAC
This sequence comes from Galaxias brevipinnis, assembly GCA_036023535.2. Classification (NCBI taxonomy): domain Eukaryota; kingdom Metazoa; phylum Chordata; class Actinopteri; order Galaxiiformes; family Galaxiidae; genus Galaxias; species Galaxias brevipinnis. Next base: position 13,420 of record JAVQIZ010190225.1, on the reverse strand, counting down.
CATGTTTATTGTGCCGGCCTCGTTTATGTCCTAAGAGTGTGAATACTGACAGTAGGCAATTAACTGACAAGTTTATGCAGTTTAAACCTAAACAAAAATAAAAAACATTTTCAGATTGGTGTACTATCAGCTAGGAGTTGTACTGTTTATACAAAAGGCAAATTCTATAAACCACCAGCCTGAATGCATTTCTAGTACAAAGTCTTGATAAAAATGTTAAAAGAGAACTTGACGTTCCAGCCTTTCTCTTGTCTCCCTCAGCCCCCTGTGGCCTTGCCGACCAGTCTGAGTATGTCTAATGCCCAGCAGACAGCACAGATCACTGTCTCCTACCCAACACCCCGCTCAAGCCATCAGCAGCAGAGCCAGCCCCAGAAACAACGGGTCTTTACTGGTGTTGTCAACAAACTACATGACACTTTTGGATTTGTGGATGAAGATGTCTTCTTTCAGCTTAGGTAAGAAAAAACAAAATCTCTCCCATGTAGACTTCTGTCTGAAGGACTGGCACACCTTGGACTTAGTAATTGTGTTGTGTGGAATCAAATTAATGAAAGTAGCCTTATGATGTGGGCAGTGTACGTATATTTAAAAGTTTCCTATTATAACAGTAAAACACACTGTCAATCAACAAGGTAATACATTTTACTATGTTTGTCTCTGGGAGCTAAATAACTTACAGGTTGGAGTCTTCTTCACAGCATATTTGAACAGATGGCAACGTGTATTACATACAATGAGAAATCAGTACAAGCAATAGTTATGTACTGTGAGGTTCTGGGCACAGATCAAGTACAGACATGGTGGTATAGAGTTGGGAATAACCCTTTTATAGCAGTCCTGAGCAATAATAATAATAATATATAGTAGTAATAATAATAATAATAATAATAATAATTGGATTTAGTTTTTAGCACTTTTTTCCGGACTCAAAAGTTCTTCACAAAGTGGTCGCCAATTAGGTACACACAACGAACGGACAGACAGCTATCACATACGACAATCAACCAATTTGTGCCAGACTTGCTCACCCAACATATCGCAACAGACTTTTGCACACACAGATCAGACAGACCGACTCCAGTTCTATTGACAGTGCTTCATTCAGGGATTTACTGATATAAAGATTAGGAGCATGTTTTTCGTCATTAGCAAGTCAACATATTTCAGCAGAAGATCGTAGGGGCATTTTTTACACTTGGACAATTCATATAGTCTCTGTTGTGAAATGTTTGAGCCATGTTTTTCTCAGTGCTGTGAAGGGGAAGACTCCCCAGGTGGGCGACAGGGTCCTGGTGGAGGCAGTGTACAATCCTAACATGCCCTTCAAGTGGAACGCTCAGCGCATCCAGACCTTACCTCAGCTCAACAACCAGTCGGTAAGAAAGGCCTCCCAATGCTTAGACCATATTCCCCTGTTACATTCAAGAGAGGGGAAAGAATATTGTTATTGATTCTATGCAAATTATCTGGCCTTTTTAACAACTGCATCTTTCGGATACAGCTGCAGTGGTATTTTGTCCAATTAAAAATCCGACCGGTAGTTTTGTCAGATAAAAAAGGTAATTTTTGATTTAATAAAATTATATTACATTGACCAAGGACTTGTTATGGGATAGGCTAATTTAATCAACCTTATTCCAAAATGACAAAGAGGAAGTCACCTCATTTGAGAGAGCACAGCGTCCAAGTACTCTTATGTGGCTGTTCCAGGTCCACTATCAAACTGACACACTGGTGGTGTTCATTCAAATCCGTGAAGACCAACTCCACTGCATGATTTTGTTAAATGCCTGTCCGTTCATTGTTCAAGCTGCTGTCTGGCTAGAATCTACTTAGCCTGGAAATGGCCTATTGGCCTCTGTGTGTCTTAATGCCTACTGTGCTTTCCCCTAGCTCCAACAGCAAGCCCAGTCCTTACCACAGGTTCCCCCTCACATGGGAAGCTTTTACCCTGATGCCGGGATGCAGCAACAGCAACAGCGCTACTCTGACATGCACTCCGCCATGGATAACAGACAAAATGTAACCCAATTTCCTACTGTGAATCCCACACCCACATCTTTCTCTTATTCTTCAGCTGCTTCTCTCTCCTCTGTTTTGCAGCTCCTGCTTCTTTTCTTCCCATTTATCCTTTTCTATCTGTTCTTCGTTAAATGTTTTTAGTATGGTAAGCCCTCACCAGAGTGACATTGTGTGTTCTGCAGTTATTTCAGAATTTTTTTGCTGAACTTAAATAGTGTGCTAACACAAATTATTGCCAATTTAATCTCTTTAATGTGGAACTGGTTGATCTCTTCATGGGGAATATTTGGTCCTTTTTTTTTTTCAAACGTCCTACGTTAACCTGTCCAGGCCCTTACAACAGAATTGTCATGATGTTATTATATTTTTACCCCACAAGCCTACACCTAAAAAATAACAGTATTTGTTGTATGTACTAACTTCTCGTCCCACCCACCACTATCTCTCTAGAACCAGCCCCAGGTCCCTAACATGCTGAAGCCTTCCCCATCAATGATGCAGTCGCTGCCTCCCCCTAGCGGCTTCAACGTGCCCACCCAGGGCCCCCCACCGTCTCTACTGCAGGCCCAGCTGTCTGCTGCCAACTTGGCCCCCCTCCTCCAGAACCCTCCTCAGCCTCTTCTGCCACAGCCACCTCCAAAAGGTAGGTGGCGCTCTGCTGGATTGGGTTACTTAGTATTCTATACACTGTAAAATAATTATTTCAAAAGTCTTCTGTTTTAGATACCAAACATTTCAGCATTTCACAGTCAATGCAAGATTTGACTTAAAATAATATTATTTACAAAGCACTTTGTGTTTTCAAAGTAAAACTATAAAATTACAGTGGTACAGTAAGTTTATTACTAGTAATAGTTTGGTTTGCTCATCTATAAAAATATTTAGAGATAGGAGTATTTAATGTGAATTCATGAATATGTAATTTTTTTGTATTTCTAGTCTTCCACTATGTTAAATGTTGGGTTCTCAACTTTATTAACTACCCTGCTTTCTGAGATACCCATATCTTAATTTATTCCCCAGGCTCAGTTGAAGGTTTATTGTTTTAAAGCGTTTTATCTGGCTTTCGTGTCTTTTGCTGACTCAAATGCCAGACAACTTAGCACACATTGATATATCTATAAAAACAGGCAGACTGCAAACACTGCTAACCCATATCTATAATGACAGGCAGACTGCTAACACTGCTAACCCAAATCGACACTGCTAACCCATATCTGTCAAGACAGGCAGACTGCTAACCCTAACCCATATCTATAAAGACAGGCAGACTGCTAACACTGCTAACCCTAACCCTAACCCATATCTATAAAGACAGGCAGACTGCTAACACTGCTAACCCATATCTATAAAGACAAGCAGACTGCTAACACTGCAAACCCATATCTATCAAGACAGGGAGACTGCTAACACTGCTAACCCATATATATCAAGACAGGCAGACTGCTAATACTGCTAACCCATATATATCAAGACAGGCAGACTGCTAATACTGCTAACCCATATCTATAAAGACAGGCAGACTGCTAATACTGCTAACCCATGTCTATCAAGACAGGCAGACTGCTAACACTGCTAACCCATATATATATATATATATATATATATATAAAGACAGCAAACAAATGTACATGCTGGCTTGCTGACATAGACCCATCCAAAAACAGTTGGCTAGTATGTCAGATGTATATTCTGTCTCAGTTTAGACCTCATGAAAAGATTATGGTTATATCCTGATAAGCCTTTCAGTATCTGCTATGTGTTTTGTAGATGTGTTCTCTGGCGGTTTGCTCCAGCCCCCAGTGAGGATCATACCCCAGCCTCAGTCTGTCCGTCGCATTGATCCTTCACCTCGCTTCCCCAACCGGAATGACCGGGGCCCAGAGCTTATTCTCAGGCCTAAAGAGGAACGCAGGTCGGCAAGCTCATTGTGCAATGTTTTTTTTTTTTTTAACTACGTCCTTTATGTACCCCTAATTATTTATTTTAGGTTTGCTTAGCTGAGAACTCTGTTCTCTTTTCAGTGATTACTTTAGTAAACCTACTTCTCAGACTTAAAATTATCTAATGTCATTTAACTTTTTTATTTTTTACAAAATGCTTAAGAGGATTGTGTTTGTAAATGCATTAGAGTTTTGATGCTCACCTAATCACTTGTCTCTTTGTTTTAGCCGTGAGAGAGACAGAGAGCGACGGAGGTCAAGAGAGCGCTCCCCCACACGAAAGCGTTCCCGTGAGCGATCCCCGCGGCGAGACCGATCCCCCAGACGGCCTCGCAGGGTGGCCCCCCGCTACACTGTGCAGTTCTCCAAGTTCAGTCTGGATGGGTAGGTTTAACATACCCAGAGTTACAGTAGATAGATTTGTTACTAAAAGTATCTGTGATTCAACATTTTATACTCTTCAAGAGGTTGTGCATAACACATTGAATTTATTTTCAGCTCAATACCCAGTATGCATTGTAAGTGCTATTGAAATAAAGAAATGGACCACAGAAGTACTGTTATGATAATTAGATTTTAATGTCAATGTCTCATAACTTAATGTCTATTTTAGATGACTAAAACACGTTCTAAAATTATAATAACTGAAACACCACACTATGAAAGTCAACTCTCTCGTACGTAAAGTTTCAGCCAGTGATTAGTGTTGTGACCCAACCCAAAGCACTAGTTCCACTACACTACTACCAATATTAATGGAGTAAACATTTTGGCATGCACTTTTTTTTTACAAGTCAATTGGAGAGTCATGAAATTAAGGATTTTATTTGTACAAGTTCTAATCACTACCTCAGTATTGAGCTCTGCTGTTCCTCTGACCCAGCTCTAACTGTGACATGATGGAGCTGCGGAGACGCTACCAGTGCCTGTACATCCCCAGTGATTTCTTTGATGCCGTCTTCACCTGGGTCGAAGCCTTTCCCCTGCAGAGGCCCTTTCAGTTTGGAAACTTCTGTAACTTCCACATCATGCACAAGGAGGTCGACTCGCTGGTAAAGAACAAAGCGGTTCTGGACCCACCCGATGCCAACCACACCTACAGTGCCAAGGTTAGAGACGACGTTTTTAACCTAATCCTACAGTGCCAAGGTTAGAGACGACTTTTTTAACCTAACCCTAACGTAACCCTACAGTGACAAGGTTAGAGACGACTTTTTTAACCTAACCCTAATGCACACAGCCCCCACCAGAAATTTTGTGTGCACACAGAGGGTAAAAAAAACAAGACAATTACCCTGAAGGCTACCCACCTCCCTCAACATACCTCATGCAAAGCAATAACACTCAACTGCAAGTTATCCCCAGCGTTACAATATCAACTTTATAAAACATTCTCCCAATGCAGGGACTCCCAATGCAGCTCAGAGACTTAAACATGATATCACTGAGTTAGCCTTTTCTTTTTATGGAACCAATCATGCCTGGATGACGATTGATTTTAACCGTTCCGCTGTTCCCAGTCTGAATTATGTTCAAGTCTTCTGGTCTGTGTGGTCCCAAATGCTTGATCTTCAGTTTCACATTTAGTTGCTAAGTAGATGTATAGCCAAATGCACAACAAATAATCCACATTTGAACTCGCCATGCTATAATGTACGTGCGTTAGATATCATTTGAATCAGCTTCATTAAGTGGTGTGATCAAGTTGCAGGTCACGTCAGCGCAAGTTACGTTACATTGTTTTTATTTAGAATTCGTAGGGGCAGACTCAATTTTGCCCCACTGCTCAATATATCTTGCTTATGCTTATACGTTCCCATAGCAACAGTGGGGCTGATCGCTGCTCTGCCCCACACAGCACACACACACACGTATAAGTTGTATTTTTCAAGGGACATTATTCCAAACAGCACTATAATGATTGCAACAGTCAGGTTTTTGATTTAGGACATGTTGATTTTACCATTAAATTGTGCCACAACATCTTCATGCTGTTGCGCATCATCGCCACAACAGCACCACCTCTGGTGTAAAGCTGCCACTGGTCCTGTGAGCTTTTAAAAGCCAGAGGAAAGGCCATTTACAAGTAAATCACCTTTCTCCTCTTCATTATGTACCAACAACCTGAGATGTTCTGAGTTGGTGTTTTCCTTAAGTGTGTGTGTGTGCGTGCATGTGTGTGTTTAGGTGATGCTACTGGCCAACCCGAGTCTAGAAGAGCTATATCATAAGTCCTGTGCTCTAGCTGAAGATCCCTTGGAGACTAGAGAGTCCTTTCAGCACCCTGCGCGACTTATTAAGGTACTACACATACACTGCTATCTACACGCACGCACGCACACACGCACACACACACACAAACACTGCTATCTACACAGGAACAAATGCAGTACCTTTTATGGTACTACACACACTGCTATCTACGCACACACACACTGCTATCTAATGGCTTGTACTCCATATAATGCATTAAAAACGTAAAAGGATTGCTGTTAATATGCTTGCATCAAAACCGTATGAAAACAGCACACACACAATGAAAAAGGAGACGTTTCTTCAATATCCATCACTTTTCCTCTTTCTAATTCTGTCTGTGCTTCTCTCCTTTTCCTCTTTCTAATTCTGTCTGTGCTTCTCTCCTTTTCCTCTTTCTAATTCTGTCTGTGCTTCTCTCCTGTGTATGCATTCCTTCCCACATCAGTTCTTGGTGGGGATGAGGGGTAAAGACGAGGCGATGGCTATCGGAGGCCACTGGTCGCCCTCTATGGATGGAGCAGACCCAGAGAATGACCCCTCAGTCCTTATAAAGACAGCTATACGCTGCTGTAAGGCCCTCACAGGCATAGACCTGAGTCTCTGCACACAGTGGTAAGCTACAGCCCCATCAGGTCCTTCTATGCTAAAGCTACAAACTCACTCCTGTTTTTCTACTTCACTAAACATGTCTGACATGTTTACAGTTATTTTAATGTTGTTTTTCTTTAAGTCTGTGATGTTGAATTGTTTTCGTGTTGAATGGTTTTTGTTTGGCCCCAGTGTGCCATTGTCCTCCATCCCTCTATATGTGTGTGGTTCTGAGTGGGGCTGTCTGGATGATGGACAGTAGCTGGAAGCTGAAGTCACCCACCATTACTTCTGTTTTGCCATTACTTGTTTATTTCCAACTCTTTGTTAAATATCTCACCTATCACACTTTGATTGTGTCCAGTGGGTTTGGTCTCCTCAAAACAAGGTCTGAACAACCTCTTAACAGTTGGGTTCATAATGAAACACCCAGGGTAGATTGGTGAATGGTCAACATGCTGTAGAGTTTGGTCCGTTATTCTTTGTGTTTTGTCTGTCAACTTTCACAAAATGGCTGAAACCCGTCACAGCAGTTGGAGAGCAGCAGCCTGGGTTCCGTCTTGTTGTGTGATGGTTGGGATGGGTAGGGGCAATGTAATGATGTCATAATTTCAAGACACAAGGGTACTAGGGAGGGGACAGTGGGGTTTAATATGTTTATCTGAAGGCTAGCACATAGCAATTTCTTATGTTCCTGACCAGAATGTTTCTTTCCAATGCGCCTTCTTCCTTTGCGACAGGTATCGTTTTGCAGAGATTCGCTATCATCGCCCTGAGGAAACACACAAGGGACGGGCAGTCCCTGCACATGTGGAGACAGTGGTTTTGTTTCTCCCGGATGTTTGGCATTGTCTTCCTACCCGCTCAGAGTGGGAGGGTGTGTCGCGTGGACTCCGGGAGCAGCTGGCTGAGAAGCTATCGGCAGAGCGAAAGGAGGCGGATGGAGAACAGGCACTGAACCGCTAATCCCTCTCTTCTCATTTCCGCTTCTCACAGGAATGCACAGGAATTACAAAAAACAATGACAAACCCCCAGTATACTAAAAGCAAACGTTACATACGTAGGAGCATTCTCACACGCAGATAAATACACACATGCAGAATAACTGTTGTACCAAACATTAGAGGGCTTTCCTCCTACTTTTCCCAGCCCTCCCATTTCCCCCTATCCTTACATCCAGCAGACACACACAGTGGAAGCAGACTAGCTTGTATTGTAAAGGCACCCTACTGCAGCTGGAAAAACAGCTTCCAGCTCCTTTTACTATTCATTATTGGGAACGAATCTGGGCATATCAGGTTATAGGTAATGCACTGGCTCGTGCTTTATTTATTTACCAAATTGATTATTATTTAGTTTGGTTACTTGGATGCAAAATAATGCTTTTGGAAAATTTCAACCATGTAATTTATTGCTTGCATGATGATTCTAATCACAATGCTGGAAGCTGCAGAGCCATTTGCATTTTACATAACACGGTTGCTCTAGAATTTGTTACCTTGTTTTTATTGTTGATCTCTTACTTAAACTCAAACATATAAAACACCCCTAATTACTGTCTCATCTGTTTCTCTATTTTCTACTCTTTATTTGGACTGTATTGTGGAGCTTGGCTTTTCAGGACAGTGGGTTGGACAGAAGAGCTTAGGCTCAGAACATTAAGAGTGCAAGCAGTTAACTGATTAGCGTACAATGCTCCACTAAGTTGCTATAGGGCCCACCCTATCAACACTCAGTTTGGAGACCAGTTTTCCTACTGTTCACACCTGTCATTGATTTTACCTTTTTATGTTCCACAGAACTGCATTGATTGGCCGCTGGTGTGCAATGTTTTCCATGTTTTTTTGTTTTTTGTAATTAAGAACTAGAGAGCCTCCCTGTGTAACCTACTGTAGCAGTGGACTAAAACCAAGTCGAGAGCTCAATAAGACCAGACTATGCGAGACAGATGTGACCGAGTTCTGTTTTCATATGGCTGAAGAGCAACAAGCAGTAGCAGCGTGCTGACGGTTGTCTTTCCTACGCCCTCTCTCTATCTCCCTGTCTCTCTATCTCTGTCTGCATTCTTCTCTGAAGGAGGAAGAGGAGAAAGATGAAGAAGAGCCCAAGGAGGTCACTACACCGACTCACTGGACTAAGCTTGATCCAAAGTCTATGAAGGTAGATTTTGAGTATTAATCAGTTATATTTATTTTTGATTAAAGTTTACACTTTTATAGTAAAAGTATATTTGACTTAAATGCCCTATAAATATTGCTTTTGTCTGGTAAACTGTGTAATTAAATAAAAAAAATGTTCTCCTCAAATATCACTGACAAGTTACATCATGCTTATGGCATAACTTAATGTGCCAATACCATGTCCTCCTTCCTCCTCCGTCCAGGTGAATGATCTGCGGAAAGAGTTGGAGTCTCGCTCCCTGAGCTCCAAGGGGCTCAAGTCGCAGCTCATTGCCCGCCTCACCAAGCAGCTTAAGGTGGAGGAACAGGTGGAGGAGGCTAAGGAGCCAGAGAAACTGGAATGCCAAGCCACTGAAGAGGAGGAGCCTCCACATCTGGAGGACGACAAGGAGGTGCAGATAAGACAATTAAGACACTTTGCTTTTTCAACTCAGGTAGATTACACGTTTCAAATAGCCTTTATATTGCACATATCAAATAGCCTTTGTGTCTGAGACGGTACAACTAGGGATTTTTTTTATTTTTCCATAATAAGTGGAAGTGTGATTAGAATTAATAGTACATAATTGTAATCATGAACAAAAAAGCTGGGTTGAAAAATTTATTTATTTTACGACAGTACAAAATAAAACCTCTGTCGAGGCAATATACACTGCACAAAGAAATTAAGGGAACACTCATCACAGTATAACACCCAGTCAGTTCAACTTCTGGGATATCGACCTGTCCAGTTAGGAACCATAAGTGATTGTGAACCGAATTCACCTGTTTTGGTGCAAATGAAAGCGACAGCAGGTGGACAGGAGAGGCAACAGCAATACAACCCCCAAAAAGGGAATGGGTTTGCAGGTGGTGGCCACGGACCATTTCTCTCTCCTGATCTCTCCTGACTGATTTTACTTACAAGTTTTGCATTTTGCTAGTGCTCTTCTCACTCCTGGTAGCATGAGGCGATGCCTGCAGCCCATTCAGGTTGCACAGGTAGTCCACCGCCTCCAGGATGGCACATCCGTATGTGCCGTCACAACAAGGTTTGCTGCATCTCCCAGCACAGTCTCCAGAGGGTGGAGGTGATACCCGGAGACGGGCCATTACACGAGGAGAGCTGGACAGGGCCGTAGAAGGGCAACAACCCAGCATCAGGATCGATATCTGCTCCTTTGTGCGAGGAGGAACAGGAGGAGCACTGCCAGAGCCCTACAAAATGACCTCCAGCGGTCTACTCATGCGCATGTTTCTGACCAAACTGTCAGAAACGGACTCCATGAGGGTGGCATGAGGGCCCGACGTCCTCTAGTGGGACCTGTGCTCACAGCCCAGCACCGTGCAGCTCGATTGGCATTTGCCAGAGACTACCAGATTTGGTAGCTTTGCCATTGGTGCTTCGTTCTCTTCACAGATGAGCGCAGGTTCACACTGAGCAACATGTGACAGACATGAAAGAGTCTGGAGATGCCGTGGCGAACATTATGCTACCTGCAACATCATCCAGCATGACTGGTTTGGTGGTGGGTCAGTGATGGTCTGGGGAGGCATAACCTTGGAGGGTCGCACAAACTTCCACGTGCTAGCCAACAGTACCCTGACTGCTGTTAGTGTTAGGTACTGGGATAAAATCCTCAGACATATTGTCAGACCTTACGCTGGTGCAGTAGGCCCTGGGTACCCCCTGGTGCAGAACAATGCCCGGCCTCATGTGGCCTGCATGTGTAGGCAGTTCCTGGATGACGACGGCGTGGATTACATTGACTGGCCCTCACGTTCCCCAGACCTGAATCCAATTGAGCACCTCTGGAACGTTATGTATTGGCACATCTGACGCTGCCATGTAGCGCCACAGACTGTCCAGGAGCTCAATGATGCCCTGGTCCAGGTCTGGGAGGAGATTCCCCAGGACACCATCTGCCGTCTCATCAGGAGCATGCCCAGACGTTGTGGGAGTGCATACAGGCACATCGGGGCCATACACACTACCGAGTCACATTATGAGCTGTCGTGATGAAACTAACGCAAGTTGGATCAGGCTGTGATTTGGATTTTTCACTCTGATTTTCGATGTGATTTTGAATCCAGCTCTCAATGGGTTTGGTTTCCATTGACCATTCTTAGGTCATTTTGTTTTCAACAAATTGCACAAAGTACATCATTTAAGATTTTCAACTTGAATATTTTGTTCATCGAGATCCACTGTGTGACTTAAGTGTTCCCTTAATTTTTTGGAGCAGTGTATATCTAACACTTCAAAACTGTAAACAAGCATTGCAAAATGTGCTAATTGGTTTATATCTAACAAGACTGAACCCATCCCTCGTGACATGGATTGTGTCAAGTGTAATCGCTTGTTGTCATATCAGTCAGTTGTGTGAAAATAAAACATTGACGTTTGCAGGGAAAGCCTGAGTCTGAGGTAAAAAAAAATAGCCTAGCCTTTAGTTTAGCTAACATTAGCTAGCCATATAGATATGTTTAACTGAGACGTCTTGACTGTGTCTAGACTGGGCAAAATTCCTTGTCATGGTAAAACTCAATGGAGAAATCACTATCTCACTGCCACAGGAAAGCAGTCAAAATGAGAAGGGGGAGGCTGTGGACCTGGAGCACACGCAGGTGTAGGCCCCACATGCAGATATAGGCCACCATGCAGTTTTAGGACCCTGTTACAAGGCTAGTAGTATACTTTTCGTCCAGTTGGTGGTGGTAATGCACCTTATACTGGTTTGTTAACCTCCAATAAACACTAAAAAGAAGACGAAGAAAAAGAAGCTGAAGCTACTCGAGTCAAGAGGTATGCTAATTGCTTTGCTAAAGTTATTGTTTTTCAGCAATCCCGTAATGTAGGGTTATTTAAATAAACTAGCTTAGGATTGATATCAGTGTATTGCAATAGTTCTAGAGATTTCAACGTTTTAATTACCATGCATTATTATCTCCAAAGCAGATCTTAGTGTGTTAACGTTACGAACTTTACCTTGGAGGCTGAGGAGACATTTCTAAAAGGACCTGTCATTGACAAGGTACCGTAAGGATCCCTATAAAGGAAATAATGATCAAACATTGACATCCTGCCATTATTTACCATTAACCATTTTCTTTCCAACTTTCCTTTTTTCTTCAGTGAGCAGGAGGAATTTAATTGAAAAAATCAACACCAGGAAGAGGAATGATGAGGGGCACAACTGATGTCCCTATGGTTAAAGTTGTTTTAATATTTCAATATACACAGGATAGGATGTTATAATATCCATTATGCCGAGAGCGCATATAGACGGGGCTGTTTTTGAGACGTCATTGCTCAGCGTTAAGCCTTCTGGTGTCGTGGGCTCAACCCAATGACATATCTGCTCTCAACCCAAGTCCATTCTAAAATATTGGCTTTTGAAGTGGTCATCTTGGAGTACGGCACAGACAAATATTAAAAAAAGGTGTTTATTAAGCTGAGAGATATCCCTATACCTATCACCTATTCCTGAAGGAGCTTTCTGCCACCTCTGTAGGGATACTTACCACCTGAAAAGAAGATAATCTTTCCCTTAGCGGTTCCTGCAGGCTTGGTATATGACACTCTGCAGATATCCCTATATCAATCCCTGTTCCCTATTCCTGCAGACGCTTTCTGCCTGCTCTGCAGCGATACTTACCACCTGAAAAGAAGCTAATCTTTCCCTACTCTGAAAGACTTAACTTTTAAACCATTGTCTTGAGATTAAACAACTTTTTATGGTTCTTTACTTTTGTGCCCATATAGGATCCTTCCTTTTCAGCCACAGCCACTGGCTGCTTTCTTTCTGCTATATCTGACATAGCTTTAATGGTCTGGCGCAATTCTTTGCCGCAGATACCTAACTCCTTAAGTAGTTTGGTTGTTGATGTTGCCACAAATCTACGGCATCCAACTTCCACATGACACATTTGTTCTCCACCTCGCTGTTCTGCCTCAACTGCTAATTCACTATAGCGGAGTTTCGTTCTTTTGTATGCCTCGTCTATTGCTTCTTCCAACGAGACTGTTAGCTTTATAAAATAAACAATTTGCCACGTGTTGGACCAGAGTAATACGTCTGGTCTTAAGTTGGTTGTTGCAATTTCTGATGGGACTCTTCAGTTGTTGGCCGACATCAGCAAGCATTTTCCGATCACATGCTCGCCTCAGCTGCCCTGAGCTTTGTCTTGGCCTATAACTCTTCCTTCCCGGAACTCCCTCCCGACAAAGTGAATGTGGTGCATGTCGCCCTCTGCTCCAATGAGCAGGGCATTAACAGTTAACCCTCTGAGACCGAAGGACGCGCGGGCGCGTCCATCAGTCATCGTCTACCAAATCCGTCATTAAAAAAAAACTATTGGGTTTAGAGACGATTTCTTTTTTTTGTTTTGAACTAGAGGCCTGTAGCTTTAATTGAAGACCATTTTGGTCGAGGTATGTCGTTCGC
>JAVQIZ010190173.1:0-20321 GCA_036023535.2 Galaxias brevipinnis | reverse complement strand
TCTGTGAGTTTCGTGGTCTCTAGTATCAAAAAAAACATTTACAGTCCAAAGCTCTGGCACAGTGTGTGTGTGTGTGTGTGTGTGTGTGTGTGTGTGTGTGTGTGTGTGCATGTGTGTGTGGTAAAGACATTTAACCTCAGTCGCTTACTGAAAGCACAGATGATTCCAATAACATAGTAGTAAAGTGTACTCTGTGGCCAACTTCAAACACATTAGCTGCCGGGTTGGATCAGTTCAAAAGTGACGCCATGTTTCGGATCTGTTTATGGTGGGTCTGTTGCCGCCTAATATCTGGTCAGTAACAGCCTTTTGAGAGAGTAAACAGATGTGTTCTCTTGTTGTCGATCGGATATTTGTCATGGACAGATTGTGTGACTATCTGGTTTGTATTGTAGCACAGACTTACACTTCACTACTCTTCACACAGTTTACTGTGTCTTCCTGCAGTGTTTTATGTGTTGCAAAGAAAATGCCATAGTATTTGCTGTAACTGTTACATGTTTTGTGTTTATTTTAGATAAGATGTGCAATATTATTATGTTATTTTAGCAGAGAAGGGTATTTTATATGTATTTTAACAAACAGAAAATTCCATTAGATTTAATCATTTAACTGTGCTTGTTTATTTTTTTGCTGTTGTTTTTGGCATGACATTGCTGTATTTTAATGATTGTAACATTGTAAAATGAATCCCCAGTGTTTGTATCAGTCCCATCTGAAAGGTGTGATTAATATGGTTGCGTGTAGCTGCTTGCCACATTCCCCTCTGCTAGAATGGGGAAGAAAGATGTTTGTGAGACCAGTTTATGCTCTGTGGCCAATCTAAAAGTCAAATCCAATAAACGGCGTTTTGTTTTATAGATTGGGCGGGGTCTCTGCCTTCTGACAACATGATTAGCGGGCAGGGAAAGTCTTGCCAAATGCTCAATTATCTGCTCTGAAGCACATGATGACACCTGTTGGCTAAACTTGGTAACTACAACAGTATGGCAACGGTAGTGTGCGGTTATAAAAATGGAAATAAGAAGGGTTACTTTCAAATTTTATTTCATGTTAATACCATAAATATACAAAACTCAAAACTATTTCACATGCGACGAAAGGCGAAACGAGTGCAGTTGTTCTCTTTTCTTGGATTGATATTAATGGGGAACAAAATTTTTACTTTACAAAATATACAAGTATCCCTTTTAGATAATTTGCTTGTTCAAATACAGTGAAATAACATGACCACAGGCTAACAAAACACTATTTTGTGAGAATGTCAGTCACAAACTTAGTTTCTTTACTCAAGGTTAGCTGGCCACATACATCAAGAAACTGCACACTGTCATGGCTTCATATTATATTAATAATTCACGGTTTATAAATGAAATATCTAGGAGGTTGGTGGCAAATAAACACTGCTGTAATGCTGTTAGCAAACACCAGGCAAGGGAAAACGGCTACCAATATTTTGGTGATCAGTCGATTTAAAAACAAATCTATTGACATTTGGTAGATTTCTCACAGCTTTGAGACATGGAGCAAAACATGGTCTCTATTCTAAAGACAAAAATTGTCCAAACATTCATGCATACATTAGTTCAGACATACGCACTTCATTATGAGTCAATCTTTAAAAAAAATCACTTGACACTTTGCAGATAACCGGTGTTTAGGATGACATTACAAACCAGACAAAGACATGACATAAATCAAAACTGATGAAGAAAACGTTAAATTACACCATAAATAAAGCAAATCATTTTGCTGTACTATGTTCAACATACAACATGAAGTGTTCAATGACTTCAAAAGATTTCTTGCTCGAGAAAGAAAGAAAAAAACACGGCAGGCTCATTTGTTGACCTGTTGACTATAACCTACTGCCAAGGTATGAGCTACCAGTCCATACTGCAGTATCATTTAATGGGCGAGGCAGTCAAATTAAAATAACAGCAGTACCGGTCATGTACATGTACACTAGTCATATCCGACTCCAATCACACTCATAGCTAGCTGACAACTTGGAGAGCACTTCAAAGTGGACACTACTAGCAGAGTGAGTAGCGCACCTCTAGTGTTGTGTTTGTCTGCAGCACGCTCCCTTCCTTGGCCTACTCCTCCCTCTGTTGGGCTACCCACTACTGACAGAAATCCATAATAATAATAACAATAATAATAATAACCATAATAACAATACAGGTAAATTCTATCACATTAGTAGTCTTAACACTATGTCACTGACATTACAATCTTCTGACAGATTTGTGTCTGTCTTCGTTGATTAGGCCAGCAAACACGGTCAGGAGAGCCTGGTTGATGGCAGAAAGCTACATGCTATTATCATGCCCCTGGTAGCCAGTGGGAAACCTAGCGCGGCCACCCAAGCAAAGCGTTCACAGCTTCACACTTCCATAATACTGACAACGCACAGGCGGGCACTGTGGGACAATCAAACAAGTGATGCCAAGGAAATGTTCAACAAGTAATGTCCACTAATGTCAGTCACACTCTAGGGGTTAAAAAAGGGAAAACGTTAGTTACTGGAAGCCACTCAGCAATTTCATATCCAACTTTAAGCGGACACACACACACAAAAAAACGCCCACCATTTACACTAAGTGAGCATTACAAATGTGCTATCAACCTCATTTACATCATCATCATGATGTGTCCTATGCATCCATTTTCATGACCTTACCGTGAAACAGAGGAAGTATGTTGGAGATCAACTAAAAACGTGTTACCACACCCTTCTAATGTCTGCCTGGCCTAGGATGTACTGGGAGAGGGGGGAATTCAGGGAGAGGTTCAGATCTCTAGTCCTTGAGTGTCAGCAACTGAGTTGGCTACTTTCCCCAGCCCCTTGTGAAGAATTGAGAACCTGAATGTAGTGGCGTTCTCCATTCAGGATCTGAAAGCCGACTGGAATTGAGTTCTAAAAGAAATATGATTATGTGGTGTGTTTGGTGTGGGTGTGAGTGTGTGTGTGTGTGTGTGTTGTGGGGTAAGTTGAAGTGGGCGAGGGGGTGTTTAGGGTTGGGCTTTGAAGGCCCCGCGGGCAGCGTTGGAGGCGGCGTTAGCTGCAGCATTGGCGGCTGCTGTCTGGACGGTTTTGTTGGACATGACTCCAGTGGCAAACTCCTGCTGGGCCTTCTCGAAGCTAGCATCGGTGGTGCGGTACAGAGCATGGACCTAGTGGGAGACGAGAAACATTAGGGAATTAAGAACAGTAATGTTATACTTTAGATGTTTTGATGTCTCCCACAGTGCACTCTAACATCTGTGTGTGTGTGTGTGTGTGTGTGTGTACCTTTTTGAACATGATGAGCGATCCCACAGACAGAGCGGTGAAGAGACCAGCGATGAGCAGCATCATGATGCCCACGGGGATACTGGTGTTCAGCCCCGTCAGAGCCGCTATCCAGCCACTGGAAACACAGGCAGGCCATGTCAGTGAACACACCCACACACACAGACAGTTCGAAAGTAAGAAAGACACACCAATCTTACCATGTGCCCCAGCCAGTGATGCCAATAGATTGTAGCACGTGAACTCCAAACTGACAGATATAGACAAAGAAGAAAACAAAGAACCGGAACGAACTGTCACTCCTACAGAGAGAAGGAGAGATAGACAGATAGAGACAGAGAGATACAAAGAAAGTGGAGTCAGAGTTACTCATTGCCAAAACTCTCTCTACCTGCAGCCCTTTACTCTGTAAGTGCGAGGGATGGTATTTTCCCGTTACCATGGTTACCTGAACGCTCCATAAAGCGGTCTGTACCAGCAGACGAAGGAGCAGGGGGTGAACAGCATGAACCATAGCATGGCCAGACCCAGGTCGACACCGCGCGCTGTATCCACACAGAACCACGCCAAGCAGCCAAACATGTTCACAAACAGCGTGCCTGTGTGGACTGGAGGAGAAAAATAAACGATTGATTATGGTCCTATATTCACAGAGGTTGATATTTTGGCATGCTGAGTGTATGAAATAGTGTCCACGTAAGTGGGTTTGTTTTTGCCAACGATAACCCTCCCTCCGAAAAAAAAGGGACAAGTTGAATTTCAAATAAATTCAACATTAGTACTACCATTCCAATACACTGTAGGAATATGCCGCCATCACACACAAGCTCAGGATCTAGACTGAATACACTAACAGTCTTGACTGCCTATGGCATGCCAAGCCACTTATGTAAGCCACTTACACATCCAGAGGTTGTACATGATCTTGACAGTCTTCTGGAACTCCACAGGGATGTCCACGGCGATGTCGTGGTAGAAACACGGCCCCATGGGGAACTTCTCTGGGAGTGGAGGCCAGTTGTTCTGCCGACCTACGGGTCGGCACAAACGTTAGGTAGACCTAGGGTAATTCAACATGGGAGAGATGGGAGGTGTGGGTTCGGGCACGACGTATGTACAAAGGTCTTACCAGCACCGAGGGCCTTGATTTCCCTCTCCCTGCGATCTAGTTCTGCTGCCTTCTTCTCCAATTCCTCCTGCCTTCGTAACAAGTCCTGAGCCTGGGCCCGTGCCTGGTCCTGATACAAACACAATAAACCTGTCAGCCAGGAAGCCCCAGACAGTATCCAGAGGAGCTTCGATTGTTTAAGGAAGTAATCCAGACCAGATATGTCGGGACTGAACAGGAGGAAGGGGTCACTGACTAAAAACACAAACACACTTCATCATTATTTCAGCTAGTAGGACCACTAGAGTTTAGGAAACGTTGCGGGTAAACTGTTGGAGGTATAACCAGGGCTTGGTTCACAAAAACAGGAAAATATGGAGTTGATTTGGGAATTCAATACCAGACACAGTACCTGATTCTTACGCTGGAAAGTCATCAGCAGACAAACAAAAAATGTGAGCCAAAATGAAGGAAAGTGTGAGCCAAACAAAGCGGAGACAAGTGACGTGTTTATGAAGTGAGCAACACATGATTTAGCTTGTGTATGTGTGTGCGTGTGTGTGTGTGTGTGTGTGTGTGTGTGTGTGTGATTGTGTACCTGAGTCTGTTGCTGCTGTGAATAGGCCGGTGGCTCTTCTGTTGGTTTCATAATGGCAGGTTGTGTGTTGGGGGCCGGGAGGGCAGCAGGGGCTGCTTTGGGGGCACTGCCTGGGGGAGCCTGAGAACAGAGGCAGAGGCTATGTTTAGATCTAGTCCACCATCCTAAATACAAAAGTTGACCCCTTTTAGACAGAGCACTGGAGGAGAGCAAACAAGATAGAAAGCAAACAGCAGTCCACATCCCAGATCACACGGTTGCCGCAGCCACCAGCAACTACAGAAACGCAGGGAATCCCTTGTGTTTGCTGATGATAAGATGTGCTGTGACACCCAGCTGTCAGAATGTACCGTTTTGGCATCTGTGAAAGGATTATACTCCTCCAGACCTGGAGGGGCAGCCTGGGTCACCTGCGTCACAGAGGGATCCTGCCGAGGAACAAAGGGAGAAAAAGGGTGAGGAACTTATCAATAATAGAAATTGAATTTCCAGTCTGCAGAATTAAAATGGTGAGATGCTGGACCTCTCTTAGCCTTCGGACTGATCAAGATGGGTCAACTGTAGGAGGTGACATCATAAATTCACCAAAGGCCACCTTTTGTTAACAGTCCACATCAGCTTATACTCTATGTAGTTATGCTAGTGCATAATATACAGCAGCCAGACTCTAGACCTAAAGGACCTGAACAATATGCTAGGCCAACCTAAAGTTTGCCAAATTGATGGTCAGTCCTTCTAATACAACTAACATTATGCAAAAAAAAATAAACGTACGTGTGTGTGTGTGTGAGAAATGGAGGGGGCGTCTTCATGACTTAGGTGTATAACTACCTGTGACGTAAGATTACTCCTTAATCAAATCCTATGAGTATATCATGGCAATAAAGACACATTACTTGCATGGCTATTGGCTATGATCACCAAACGTTATAAACAAAAACGCTGGAATTGGGAGATCTAGCCTTCACTACTTCTAAGGTTAGGGTGAAACGTATTATTTATGTCAACCACCACCCCCGGCGATGTTTTATGGTACAAGCTAGCTAAACTGCGTTGTTTGGCTAATCAAAACAATCTTTACATTGACACAGCTTTAGCACGATGAGCTGACAAACACAGTGTGACACTAATACTCCCTAGCTAGTATAAACGTTGGCCAACTATCTAGCTTTAGTAACAAATAGTTTGAGATAGTTATTGATACTCTCAGGTTAGGAATGACATGAAAGGGAGAAACGAGAGTTTATCATATTAAGACAGTCAAGTTGGCAATATGGCAAACGTTAACGTTTTTATTGTCGCATAAAACGCAAAAGGTAGTTAGCTAATACGCTAAATAGCTATGCTAAGTTTGTAAGACTGGAAGCCAGTTGAACTAGCAAAACAGCTAGCTAACGTTACCTGAAAGGGATTGCTGAAGTCAGGATCTGCGAACGGGTTGCTGTCGAAATCGGACATAATGTTGCCTTCAGATGGCAGTCTGCAAAACAAAATTGTTCCCCAATGCTGTAGGGAATATTTAAACCCTCAATCTGTCTTTTTTTTTTATCACTATCCTGCAGTCCTCTGCCTCCTCGCGACACCGTCCCCACGTCGTTAGCTTGCTCGGTAGCTAGGTCTGCATCGGCAAAAATGGCAGCCTCCATATGACACCCTATACGTCATACTTTTCAGGACCATGGACAGTGGGCAAACAGGTTGATGGATAGCTATCTATCATACACGAGATTTGAAAGAAGCAGAATACTTCCCACCAGGTGTTTCATATTGTTCCTTTGCAGAGGTCAGAAATAGCCAAAAGTAAAGCATAGGGCTTAACGGGCTTGAATTCACCAGCACAAATAACATAAATTAATATTTGTATTAAACAACATAACATATTACAATGTTTGAATACAGCTGTAATAAAATACATATAAATTAATCCATTCATTCAACAAGGAGTATAATTAAAACATGATCTTGCCCTGCATCATAAAAATAAATAAATAAATGATGCCTTGGTTGAGTTCCTTGCATCACATGTAGTGGTTTCGTAGTCATCAACAAAACCCTTAGAATAGTTTTACAGACTGAATGAAACCATCTTGAGGATTAATATTCCCAGTCATATATCTACATTCATACAAGAGGGACAGTTTTTTTGCTTTTTTACAACTTTATTTATATCTTTTTCAGGGATATCATATCTTCTTTAGCTTTCTCTGGATCACTTGGCGTTTCCTTTTCTCCTCCTTACCAGATGCACTTCTGAAAGCGAAACACGCAAGCACACCCACACGCACAGTCAGACATAAATAGAGAAATTGGACATACAGTAACTTCCTCAGCTATAAATCCTGGCCAGCATACCCTCTGGCTAAGGCCAATCAAATCTGCCATGCCTCATGATTTTGTGTTAAAACAACAACAAAGGTAACAAAGCTGAGCTGATCTCTGAAGCATTTATTGCATGATGGATTATTATATATTTATTCTTTATGAATACAAATACCTGCACTAGGACTAAAACATTTGACTTCCACAATTATCCAGCAAGGAAATACCAGCAAAATGAACCAGTTACTTACACCAGATTGCGGCGACTAGAAACCACTCGTGCATTCTCATCCTGGTTTGGCTGCAGGATCCTGATGGGATGAGAGTAGCAATAAACAGGCCGGCCATCAATGCATGCATGGTTCATAGGTAATAATCAATATCCTACAAACATTGCTGGGTTTTGCAATATGTGTAAAGACTTGACAGGTGGTTTTGTAAGGACTCAATGTGTAGTGTCATACCTGTCAGTAGAACGGTTCTTGGTTCGGTGATTAGTTGGTTTCCCCTGCCTGAGAGTCTCTTTCATCCTATAGACACAACTACCAGTTATTGATAGGACAGACAATATACTCATGACCCACCCAATGTGTTACGGTCAGGATTCTGGAAAGCATTGAAGCTAGTTACGGATATTTTGGCAAGTAATTGTTCAACAACTTGGGTTGAGAAGTAGAGGACCAGCCACCTGAGCATACCTCTGTCTCTTCCTCTCCAGGGATTTCTGGGTAGCAGCAGACAGAGTCACCCTCCTGCAGGCTGGACTCCTCGACTTGTCCTGAAGAAAATCACACATCCACTGTTTTGTCAGGTATAAAACTGATTTTGTGTGTACATTGTGTCCCAGATTAATGTCTGTGAGGAGCTGTGTGTGTGTGTGTGTGTACCATGTCTCGTAGCTTTCTTTCTGTGCACAGCTCTCGGTCTTGCTGGATGAGCAGCAGGCGCTCTGTAACTGGTAGACGGTGGAACACCTCATGCACATCAAACAGAGCTCCATGAAGCTGAGAGAGACATAGAAATAGAAAATGTATCAAGGGTCATTTACCTTTGCTTCTATCCAAGTTTTGATAGTTTTATAGTATAGGGAAAGAACATTTAGTGCTCAGGTGGGTGGTTGGTTGGTTATAAGAGTTGGTTATTTGGGTGCGTGGGTGGGTCTGTAAATGAAAAGACTCACAGAAAGAGCATGGAGGAGACATGGTAGAGAAAGCTTTAACCTACCTGAGCCGAGACTCTCTCCCGTAGAGTGCAGTCCTGAGGAGACAGAGGACCTCTGTCTTGTATCAAACTTATAAACTCCCTAGAGTCCTGTGGATATGTAAACAAACTCACATATCCATACCCAGTCTATTTTAGAGACGAGTGTTTGCGTTTTTGTACGTGTTCTTACCTGGACAGTCTTCCTTAGATTTTTGACTTTCTCCGTCTTGAGCAGTCTTCGGGTAAGAAACCCTTTAGCCACTGCCCCCAGACGACAGAGGCTCTTCTGCAGCTTTGGATTGGACACCTGCAACACCAACACACCACACAGAAACAAACACTGAGCAAGAAGGTGATTGAGGATCACTGATATCTGTTGCTGCTGCAGTTGTGTGTGTGTGTGTGTGTGTGTGTGTGTGTGTGTGTGTGTGTTTTCGTGTACAGTAAATGTGTTCCTACCTGGCTGAGCCGCTGCAGTTCTCTCTGCTGCTGAGAGAGGAGCAGAGACAGCTGCAGAGAGTGCTGCTCTTCCAAACACCTTCTCATTTCCTCCAAAACGGAGATCTGACGCTGCAGGCCCTCTGAAGAGCACACAGATCAGATCAGTTCAAAGGGCAATCAACCCAACACAGAGGACAGGACCTTTGTATAATAGGCCTCAGTATACAGTATACCTGCAGCAAAGTGCTGACTCAGGTCCAGACTCCTGTTGTTGTATCGAAAGGTCCCCCTCGACACTAGGCTACTGCAGGTAACCTCCACACCCCGCCCAGACCTCCCTCTGTCTGGGGAGGTGAGTTCTGGAGCTACAGGTCTGGATGCCACCTGCGCTTGGCTGGAAGGAGACACCGCTGGAGATGAGTGGCGCTCTGTGGTCACGTGGGGCCTGAGCCCGGAGAGAACAGGGTCCACCACGTCATAGGAGCGGTTCAGAACGGCTCGGGCCGGAGAGGAGGGACAGGGGCCTGGAGAACGACGCCTCTCCTTGTCCTGCTTTAGAGGGGCTGGGGATAGCTCCCCTCCAGGCACGGACAGCCCACCACTGGGTACCTCCGGGCTGTGAAGGGCAGTGTCAGGACCAGGGGCTGTGGAAGACCGAAGGCTGCCTTGTTGGTCGAAGGCTACAGTGGAGGAACTAGCATATGAGGAGTAGTGCCAGCTCACCCTAGGAGGAGAGCTCATCACCGGGCACTGAGGAGGGGTGGCAGAGACTGGGGTTGGGAGTGAGGGCCCTGTAGGTTCCTCTAAGAGATCCTCTGTCTGGTTAGGCCGTGGGCTCAGCTCGGCGGTACTGACCGGACAGGAGATCAGGATGCTGGCGGAGGAGAAGGGAGCGGGGGTGGAGTAGGGTGGGAAGGACTGGCTGATGGGGCTGGCGAGTGAACAAAGGGTAGACATTCTGTTTAAGGATAGGCTTGTGTGGGGGCTGGGACTAAGGCTGGTGTTGGGGAGGTGTGAGGTGATGCAGGGGACAGAGCTAGCTTCGCACCTGGAAAGGAGGCTGCCTTTTGGGCTGGGAAGCCGGGCATAGGAACCAGTCAGGCTATAAGTCATGCTGCCTAGTAAAGAGTCTGGAAATGGGGACTCTGTACAGCACCTAGACTCCGCCGAATTGTGAGAAGGACTGGAGAAAGTAGCTGCATTGCCATCCACGGTAAAATTACTTGCCGAACAGTTAAAGTGTGATTTAGCACTGTAGGCATTGCTTGATGGGGTGGAGGGGGGAGTACTGAAGTGTGTATAAGCAATGTAGTCACTATGAGAAACGCCATGGGACTGACTGTTGTGAGGAGAGTCAGCGTGGTTCTTCTCATCACTGCCCCGCTGTGGTTGTTTCTCAGGCTGCAATCTACTGTTGTGGTTCTGTGTCTGTCGTTGATTCTGCTGCACCATAGACCCTCTGTCACTAAAGCTGCCCTCTTCTGCTTCTGCTGCCTCGTCTGTCTTGTCCACAGACCCCGGGACAGGCTGGCTCGTCCGTCTGTTCCCCGAAAAGGTCTCCACTTGCTCTTGCAGAGAGCTTGAAGGCAGACTTGAGCAGGGCTCATCGTCCAGGTCCTCTAAGACACCAGGAAGCTTTTGAAGGGGAAACAATGAAGAGATAAAACCTGTAGAACCTGCTTCAATATGGTTGCTATACTTTTTGCACAAGACCTAGCCGCATTTGTTTTGACATAGAAGAAATGCTTGATTTTCATCTCAGCCTTTTGGAAAATAAAACGCATTCCATTCAATCCACTGCAATGGCTCCGTTTGTGTACGTGTTAACTAATATCAGTTGAGCAGTTCACCTTTTGTGAGGTGAATAAAAGGAAACTTGTTCACATATAATTTTGGGGAGGTGAAGCCCGTAACTTGACACCAGCAGACAGGTGTTGTTACCGTACAGCAGAAGGAGGGGCGGGGTGTAAAAAAAAAAGACTCACCTGCACACTGTCAAGGATCTCCTGGATACGCGCCAACAAAGTGCTCTCCGTCTGGACTTCAGTCAGCAAAGGGCCACTTTGCTCATCTTTACACAGACAACCTTGACTCTGATTGTTAGCTTGTTTCGGGCAGTCCTCATGGCTCAGTGGGCTACTTCTGTCTTGTGATTTAAACAAACAAGTGCACGTTTTCTTATTCAATCTCTCTGCCTCCCTTTGAGCAACTTGATGCCTGTACCAAGTCATCTCTCTGGACTGGTCTTCATTCAACTGCAAAAACAGGGATATATCGGACTTCAGATTACAGATATACTATTTTACTTATATGTATATGTGTAAACATATGTGTATATGTATATAAAAACTAAATATATATGTTTACAATCAGGCCAGACTTACCAGGGGTGTGAGAATTGGTCGACCATAGAACTGAATGGAAGACATTGTGCACTGAAGGGATGCCTGCTGGTGCAGTAGGTCTCCATGCTCAGTCCGGAGCCGTGAGCAGAACTCTTCATAGCTCTCCATCAGGATGCTAGCACTTGATAACGTTGGATGAAACTAAAAAACAAGATTACGTTAGCAACTAGCCAATGTTTACTAACGTTTCAAATAATAAAATCAATACTTACTTAGCTAGCATTGTAGCCTAGTTTGTGTCTTTTATAATGTAACAACACTCAAACCAACAGTTAACCATTAACATTTAACGTTAATCTGGTTTACATCAGCCAGAAATTGGTACAACAAATCTAGCAACTAATATACGCTCATCAAATGTTAGTTAGTAGGAGTATTAAGTAATGCTAGCTTTAGCTCACCTGTGTTTAAGAAATAAAGTCGAAAACGAAAGATCGACTTTTCTGCCGTGAAATGTATTGAGACAAGTCGTAGTATTGGAACATCGAACTTCAGTTTTATATCTGTAATCTTTGTGGTTAACAACATAGGTTTTATTTTGCCAACTAAACGGCTTGCTAGTTATTTAGCTAGACTACTACGCTCTGGATTGTAAACCCCGCCGCCAAGCGGCGGCACCATCGCTGCTTAGCAACCACATAAGGTGCGTACACATGATCAGCGACAAAACCTGCGCTGCGCTGACTGTACCATTGTTTCCTATGCCATGGAGTTAAGCGTTGGCGCCCAACTCTGCTCTGCAGTACCCTCGGCGTCGCGCGTCGCCAGAAATGGCCATTTTGCGCTCATTAAACTATTATTATTATTGTTATATTATTTTAACGTTGACCTCGGATGCCGCTGACCTTTTAAAACGCAACCAATGAGATAGCGGTTGTGTGTCTGAAACTAGCTTTACCGCTCCGCTCCCAGTTGAAAATTAATTTTTAAATCTCATTGTGTTTCTCCAGGTTATATTAAGGTTTTATAAAAATAGATATTTATGTACGTTGATATGCCTGGCAGATTAAGTGAAAGGGGTTATGATACGTATGCAAACGTTAGTTTAGCAACAGTTATGTTGATGACATATGTCTGCGCTGCGCTTTTAAGGAAGCAATATAGGTGTCTGCACTATGCTCTGCGCCCTAACTTGCGGTGAACCAAGCGCAAATCTCTTATGTGTAAGCACATTTACACTGCGTTGAAACTCCTCCCTATTCTCAGGCAAGTGGGAGTCGAGGTTTAGGGAGAACCTTTTTTTTTGCTGGAGGGGTAGGGGTGCAAAATTAAATGTAAAACTACTAGCTGAAGTAGGCTAATTAAGCAATAGGCCTACATTTAAATTCATGTCACAGTTTACATCCGGATGCTGTTAATTGAGAAA
Source organism: Galaxias brevipinnis (assembly GCA_036023535.2). Lineage (NCBI taxonomy): Eukaryota > Metazoa > Chordata > Actinopteri > Galaxiiformes > Galaxiidae > Galaxias > Galaxias brevipinnis. The sequence goes on along the minus strand of JAVQIZ010190173.1, from coordinate 7,583 downwards.
GACTGCTTGATTTAGACTGTTTGAACAGAGAAGTCTTGCAATTGAGCTATTACAATTTTCACTGATATGAAATTAGCTAATTTCATGTTTTCTATACGGGTTTCTAATGATAATAATAAGCATGCAATTTTTTGTTTACTTGAATAGTTGAGTAAAGGAAGTAACATCAGGATAATAATTTGGTTTTGTCCCTCCACGCCTAATCTACACTGGTGCTCCGCCCATGCAGGCTACTCGCCATATAAATTCCAGATCACAGTGACTCAACAACTGTGGGACAGTTAAAGAAACTTTAAATCGTCATCCCCCTCTGTCTTAATGTAGTCTGAAGGTTGGAGTTCGGTTGTTAACCTATAGGAAGTTTGAGAAAGTTTGAGCGCCTGCCGTGTGAGTTTGTCTTTATTATGGCAAGATCAAAGACAAGGATATACACATGTTGTTCTTTAGTGTTATTGAGTGTAATTGCCATTATTGTTATTATAGCAATTCTTGTTAGACGACAATGTTCGGACGAGGTCTTTGGAAAAGCAGCAGTAGCTGCAGACTCTGAAACATGCTCAAATGTTGGACGGTAGGTAACACTCTGCTTAACATTGGGAAGACACAGGACGGAGGTGACCAAATGTTCTGATATAATCTGAACAATTTCACAAAACCGAAATAATTTTGCATAACTGTAACTCTGCAGGGTGACAAAAATATTTTCAACAGGTGATATGGCTTAAATGTCTGAAAATGATTCCAACGCGCACTTTAGGCTATACTCATAAGGACTCGCAACCCAACGCGCGCTCAGTAGCCTATTATAACAGTTAATTTAATTTGACATAAGCGTATTAAGCCGGCTGTGCTATTGATAGATTACATAATAACTTTGCATTAGATCTCTTAGACCGTTTATGACGCACTGTTTTCCCCCTATCTGCAGTGCAAAATAACAAGTTAAACCGATTAAATATTTCCTCATCTCTCATGTGCAAATCGGTTGGGATGTTTTTACATGTTTACGGTTATATAGAATTTCCATTTGTCTCTCTAGTGACACTCTTCAGAGAGGAGGATCAGCTGTAGATGGGGCTATTGCAGCATTGCTGTGCACCTCTGTCATTAACCCACAGAGTATGGGCATTGGAGGGGGCTCCATATTTACAGTGATGGATAGTGCTGGTAAGGGAAGGGGCATTTTTAATTACTGACCTATACCAGTAGAATTTCAGTCTTTCACTCAATTAAAGGAAAAAAAAACACTTCCAATGCATTCCTTTATTTTTAAAGGTAATGTCAAAGTCATCAATTCAAGAGAGACTGTCCCCAAGAACTTCAAAACTGACCTGATGAAGGAATGCCCACAGACTTTCCGACTGATGGGAGGTATATTCATAATCCGCTTTGTTTGTATGGCATGTGAAACATAAATGCTTACTGTGAAACACAACATACCTTTCTCAATAGATCTTTTTCTGAGCCGTAATTTAATTAGTTTAATGTCCTAAAACAATTTCCACAAAAACATATATCTTTGATCTTTCACCTCTCCCTCTGCCCCCTGTTACTTCTTAGCTCATGCTAAGGATTAAACTCTATTCATACCCATCTTAGGTGTTGTGTTTTGTATCTGCAGCCTCCCGTTCGTACATTTCAGACTCCCCTCACTCCCCTCTTCGAATTGAATGTCATTGTTTTCTTTCTTTTTCGTCTCTCCTTTTTCAATGCATACTAATTGTACACATTTGGCAAAGTGGGGCCGCACAGGACCTGCACATGTTCTGTTTTCTCAGCCAGGACCACACACCACGAACAGTCAGAGCACTTGTGTTGACACTGCAATTAATCATGCTATTACGTTGACTAAAGATGCATTAGTGGTTTGGCCTGCAATTCAGGCCTGCAAACACATCTTTAAACTGCTAGAAAGTACAAATTACATTAGAAGTTGTTTCCAGAAAGGGACAACAGTCAGGCAGTTTTATGCAGTTGGATTCTGCCTTATTTCATGAATCATCACCCCCCTCCCCAACCCACTTCTTTTCCAGGCAACCGATGGATCGGTGTCCCAGGGGAAATCCGAGGGTACGAGCAGGCTCACAGGCTTTATGGAAAACTGCCCTGGGCTAGCCTGTTTGAACCCACCATCAAGCTAGCTCGAGAGGGCTTCCCTATACCAGAGGTCCAAGGCAGATTTATCCCTCTGCTTGACGAAGATAAGACCCTGCCATTACGGTTAGAGTTGCAAATAAAATGTTCTGATTGTCAAGAAGCGTATGCAAATTTGGAAATGGATCCTAATAATATTTTTCACTGTGTGGCTCCCTCAGTCAGTTATTTTCAGACAAGAATGGACATTTGTTGAAGACAGGTGATACTGTGAAGTTTGAGAAATTGGCTGATACGCTAGAGGTCATTGCTAACCAAGGCTCAGATGCATTTTACAAGGGAAAAATAGCTGAAGATTTAATCCGAGACATAAGTAATGCAGGTATAGTGCAAGCTTTATAATTGATATTCACAATTTCTAAAAATCTTGTATTGCTGCAGTTGGGTTCAGCATTTACAGAGGTCACATGATTGCACTGTAATATGCCATGGCTGGATCCAATTTAAGTATGGCTACTTCAGAGCTTAAATGCATTTCTCAGAGTTTGCAAGTAGAACATTGCTTTTCTGTTTTTTTCTCCAGGCGGAACACTCACGTTGGAAGACCTGGAATCTTTTAAAGTCACTGTTACAGATGCTTGGACGATTCCTTTGGGAGACTACCAAATGTATCTACCTCCTCCCCCTGCAAGCGGTGCTATCCTTGGCCTCATCCTCAACATAATGAAAGGTTGGGATAAAATAAGACTAACACTGCTAATTACACATTGATACTAAATTCATTATTTAAAATAATTATTCATTATTACCTTTTGTTTCTTCTAAAATATATTTTTAGCATTTAGAAAAAGTCAGTAAAGCAGTGCCAACTAAAGGCAAACACACACTCTGAAAATGTTTTTATTGGCAGGATACAACCTGAATTCAGCTTCTCTTATGGGTGAGCAAAAGTCTCTCACCCATCAGCGCTACATCGAAGCTTGCAAGTTTGCCAATGGACTTAAGAAATACGTCCGTGATCCACACTTCAATTCAGAAGAAGTGAGTTCTTTTAAAAGTTGTAGTAAGGTCTCCAGCATATCTTTCTGCCTTGCAGCACGGTGCAAGGTCTGGTGTCAGTCTAAATATTGAATTATCTTCGTCCTGTTTTATGAAACTGGAAGAGTCAGAGTCAAGATGAGATTCACAAAAAGTGGAAAGTTGTTTATGCTTTCAGACCAACAACACATAGTTTGTCTGTATCATTTAAAAAAATGCTTTTTACTTATAGAAAGAGAGAGAGAGAAACTGTGATACTCAGTTGCTCATTGGGTAAATTAGTTATCACATTTATTTTCATATATCCACCCCATATGGTTCAAGTGTCTAATTTTCTTACCATCACATTTTATTGTTGTGGTGAACCATGTAGGCCTGAAGCCAGCATTCCCTCTATAAATTAAGCGGTTGATATTTCTCTTATTGTTTTTTAGATAGCAAAGAAGTTAATTCAGCAGAGCTTTGCTGACCATATCAGGGGCCTGATCAGCAGTGATAGGAGTCATGACCTCCAGTATTATAATGTGACTCCTCACCTGGAAACCATGGGGACTACACATGTCTCTGTGCTGGCAGAGGATGGGAGCGCTGTGTCTGTCACTAGCACTATAAACCACATGTGAGTAGAGCATACAGTATAATGCTTATCCGCTTGTTATCCTAACTGTTGTGTCGCTGTTTTCTGTCTATGCGTTGTTGTGGGACTGAGTAAACTATAGCCAATGCATTAACCCAAATACATTACTGGTTGTGTTACTTGACGTTTATGTTGTGCTTATCAAATATTCTGCATGGTATGTTTTTCCCAGGTTTGGATCCAGAGTGCTCTCTCCCAGTACTGGTGTCATACTCAACAATGAGCTGTTGGACTTCTGTGATAAGGCAGATTACATTGTTGCTGGTAATGACAAATTGATACAGAAAAATGTGATTTATTTATGAAGTAAACAAACGTGTACATGTTTCCTAATATTTTCTAAGTTTGATTTGTCCAATGACCCCATTAGCGTCTCCTATGCCTCCTCACTGTGATGATATTAGATCTAAATATCGCTTCAGGAAATATTTTGTTTTCGCTTAAAGGTGAGCAGCCTCCATCCTCCATGACACCCTCAATACTGAAATCCGAGGACCGGACTTTAGTTATAGGTGGGTCGGGCGGCAGCATGATCATCACTGGAATGTCTTTGGTATGTATAGCCGTCTCTGGAAACCACTGCAGTAGGCTATTATTAAGCTACGCATAAAATATGAGGCAGTTATATTCCGACGTCATAGAATGCTCAGCTATTCTAGACCTGTTATTTCTTCTATTTTTAATTTATTTTCCCTGCATCAGACTCTCATGAATCATCTATGGTTTGGGAAGAGTCTAGATGAGGCCATCGCTGCCCCTGTCGTTTATGTGGACTCCAAGAATGTCATAAAGTTTGAACCAAACTTTGATGAGGTAACGCTAACAGACAATAGCAAATCAAGTTTGAATCAAAGGACGGAATCAATTATGTTGATTTGGTCTTAATTTCCTATCTAATACGTGGCTAACAGCTGTCTCCTTTTCTCTTCAGTCTGTGGTGAAGGCTCTGAAAGCACTCGGACACGCATGGGAAGACCAAAAGATATTCTACAATGTGATCAATGCTGTGGAGAAAGAAGGCGGTTGCATTCGGGCAGTATCAGATACAAGGAAGCTGGGGAAAGCTGCAGGCTACTGATCCTACAAGAAATGTAATAGTCCTTAACACTGGGCAAGATTACAATGCTTTCTGTTATGTTATACACACAGTTTCAGACCTTACCACATGAAGAAATTCCAGGTTTTGCCTTGATATGTGTACTGCACTATGCATTTTAGAATGTCTTATTTGACATCCCATGAGGAGTTAATTTTTAATAATGGAAGATATTGTTACATTATCAATAGTGTTAATGGGTTCAAAAGTGCCCCTTATTTTTATTTTTGTATAGTTATGTCAAGAACTGATATTTTGATGCTGTATGTAAAATGAGTGCTGTATGGTGAATATGTGGCTTTCTAATACCTGTAACATTTGGGACTGCAACATAATTTTTTATATTCTTATAAACATCGTGGTTTTAAAGTCAAAGCTGTTTTTGTTGTGATTCCTCTAATAGTATTGTGAATCGGTGTGTTAGTTGCTAACACCTCAAACTGAGCTTAACCCTAATGATATTTGGTTTATCTATTCCTATTTACCATATTCTGTCTATTTTATGCCTATTTGAATAGCATTTTCTTTTTAGGATCTTATTATTTGAAGATAATCATAACAGATTCACCACAAACAGAAAGTGAATTCCCAAGACTGATTAATATAATGCACATTAACATTATCTCTACCATATTTATTTGAAACACAAAATATAACTACATACAGTATTATACATGGCAATACCAATTCTACAACAAAGTGTTGAATTGAATGGATTGGAAAAGGTCACAGTATGATGGGCTGGCACGTTGTCTTCCATGTGTCTCTGGCCCCGTAGCATGGAATGAGCACTTTAGGGGGTCTGACAGTCGCACTGTGCCATGACCTTATGGTAGCCACCTGGTGGAAAGGCCACATTGTTACCAGCTCAGGCAGTAAGAGGCAAACGATGGCATGGCCAGGACCAGAGTCAGGTCTACACGCCGTGCCATCCGGGCAACAATCAATAGGCACAGATCAACGAAGGACGCAGGCACACATCAATCCAACGTAGCATTCTGGCTATGTACTCGCTAATGCATCGGCGCTCTGTCCCAGAGGAAGTTGCAATTGGGTCATCACCACCCACGGAGATACACAAACATAGATTAGGTGTTCTCCATTAAACCTGGCACCAATATCAACAGTCGTGATAAAACGAAATGAGTCATGACAGACTAAAAGGCTGTGGTTTCAGGGTAGATAATGCTTACTTTATCCTTTCTCAATCAGATGTATTTGAGTTCACACAATTTAGCTTGTTTAATTGTTTTTATTGGCAGTAAATGTCATTTAAAACATGGAATGGGACAAATACATTAAGACTGCAACAGTGTGGATTCAACAAGTAGCATTACAGCAACAAACAAAGTTGTGAACGAGACAACAGTTTTCTCTCAACTCCAATTAAACAGTTTACACAAAACATATTGGCTTAATTAACATTTAATGTGATAGTTAAATACTGTAGTCAACAAAGTGATACTTGTTTCTAATTGTTCCCTTTTATCTCTTTGTCAATTCAGCGGAATAGTTACTGTGCTCATCTTAAATGTGGACTAATTGTTATAATTGCCTGATATGACAAAGACAGAACAGTAAAACGAATTATACACACATTAACCACAATAAACAGACATCATACAGTGTTAACCACACACATTACACACCCTCACACATTTATAATATATTGGATATAACAAGTATAATTATCCAGGATGTTTATGATCATCACATATGTTTAATATTAAAGTGCATCTCAGTGTGAAAAGCAGCTGTTAGTCCATCTCAGTTTGTATGTGCTTTCCCGAAAGACCAAAGCCATTCTAGCACTTCACGCAGTCGATATGTTTGTTCTGTTGTCGGCTTTGCTGATCAATAAATAACAGTCGAGTTTGTCCCTTACCACTAACAAGATCAAACACAACACTTAAAGACGCATTCATGACACATTTGTCAAGCGATTGGGCAGTATAGTGTAACTTCCTTTTTAATTTCAAAACTACTAAATGTCTAAAAGGTCCACATCGATTTAATCTAAATGAAAGTATATCCTTCATCTGTAGCTAACACGACTGTAACTTTAATATTGCCACATGAAGGTGAATCTCAGTTTGGGTACCTGAAAACATGACCACCATCCTATTATGAATCCTACCTGTTCTCTTCTAAGATGGCTTTGTTCACCGCCAGTGCTCAAAAATAGCCCGTGGAAACACAACAGAGCTCTGTGTGTGTCATCATTTACATCGACACAAGTGATGCATGGGGGGTTGGGGGGAGGGGGTGGGGGTATTCACAAGTGGACATTTCGAAAGGGGCGGAAACACTAAAAAGTCTTGACCTAGCAGTTTTGCCGGCGTCACGTGACGGGTCGTCGGCTGTATAGTCTGTTGAACTTGTTTCATAGCCTTTGTTGAGAGATTAACAGAGAACACACAATGTGGAGCTAGGCCCTGCCTGCCAGAGATGGTGTCAGTCCTGGCAGAGAAGCCAGAGGGAACTACCGTATCTTCTTCTTTTTTTTTAAACTGTCGCTCGTCTTTCAAGCTATCGTCATGTCGCTTCTTCATCGAGCCATCTGATCGGCGCTCTTTGGGATTTGCTCCAAAGCTGCCACGGTGACACAGACTCAGAGAGAGTGAGAGAGCGAGAGAGAGCGAGAGAGAGAGAGAGAGAGAGGAGAGAGAGAGCGAGAGAGAGAGAGAGAGAGAGAGAGAGAGAGAGAGAGAGAGAGAG